>JANEHU010004926.1:600000-870329 GCA_027563435.1 Nasonovia ribisnigri | reverse complement strand
ATATTATTTAAAGGAAGAATAATGAAAAAAAAAATACAAAAATACAAAAATATAGGTATAATAGTGATAGTACAAAATAAATACGGTACAAAAAAAAAATATACCGTATTTGACAACACTAGATATACGATACGGGTACCAGGGTCGCACGGGCTAGTCGCCACTATTCATCGGTTTCGGCGGCGGCGTGCGGCGCTAAACGCCGGTGGTTTCGACGGCGGCGGTGTAGCTACACTCGTTCAACAGCCATCACGAACACAGCGTCCACAGCATACGTTCCTGTTACATGTATTCTGGTTAGACGCCACCACAACGTTTCCACAACGTTCCCACAATGTTACAATGTCACATATGTAAAAAAACCAAAATAGAGTGTGTAGCCGTTCTCTTAAAACTGATAAGAACTGAGAAAAAAAAAAGAAAAACTTATACAGATCATGTACACCAACACTAAAACATAAATTCCCTACACCGTTACCATAATGCCATTACCAACATAAAAATTTATAAAACTTATATTTAAGTAATATGTATTTGTATTCAGTATTGATATTTAAGTGTCATTGTGATTGTATGCATTGCCAGGAATAATTAACACTAATGCAATGTTCAATTATTGTTGTATTAAAATAATCTTCTTTCGCGTTAACCCAAACCTGATGCCTGCAATTAAAATATTTTTACTTAATTTAAAAATTCAAAAATATACCCAAATAGTAATATCTCATTATTATTAACACAAGTACGAAGCATTTTTATTTTTTCAGAAATGAATATCGGAGAAACTGAACCCGCAGACCGCATGTCGTAACTGTGCATAGCACTCATAGCAGTCTTGGCGGCATGCATAATATTATATGTTTATATAATTATATTATCTGTACTCAGACTGATTTTATACGCACAAAAGCTATTTTTAGCATTCTTATCCACTAGAATTGTTTGCAATTGTGTCTAGATTATAAATATTGTTATTGTATAAATCTCGATATATATTGAAAGAGGGGAAAAATCTGATTATACAATGGACTCTAAAATAGTAAAATCTAAAGTACCGTCGGGCCATAATTAGCTAATGCTATTAGCTATTAGCTATTTGGCATTATTGCTTATTTCATATTTTCACGTTACTACGTTAGTCGTTGGCTGTCGTGAATATAATGTATGTAAATGTACTATGACCATCACTAAATTGTTGGAACAGATGAACCAATAACAAATTCAATAATAATATCAGGTAATAATATAAAATCTAAATTATTTATTTGATAAATGCATGTTTAATAAAATATTATTTTTTAATTTTTACAACACATATTATACATTCAACATTTATGTAGATAATACCTATTGACTACCCACGTACATAGGTAGTATATGAGTTACTTTATTCACAATATCAAAATGTACTTAGTAATATCATCAGCTGACTGACTCTTCGCTCAGAATCGTTTTTCTTTTACAATGGTATTATACAAGTAGTATTTAATTCTTTATATAAATATAGTACGTAAAAAACAATAAAAAATAATCTTATATTAGTCAGTATCCCACACACATTTGTCGAGTTAAAAATAAGTTAGCATGAATAGGTAGGTTTTCAAATAAAATTCAAATTATTATGGTTGAGGTCGAACTTGTCTTCGATAATAACCATCCATAAGATGGCCTGCTCTTCGCAAAAACATGGATAAGTCTCTTGTCTGGTTGAGTATGTTAACATAGTTCCTTATTGTGCTTGTAATTTCTGCTCTATCTACCTGAGATAGATGAGATCTGATCTGAAATTATTTTTAAAACACATCTTATAACTTGTAAATATAATAATATATAGATATTTGATTTCAAAAGATTTTACCTGGAGATGCCTGCGAGCTTGATCCATTTCCAAATAATATTGGTTCTCAACTATCAATAGTTTCTCTATAATAACAATAAGTCTTAAATTAATACAAATAATCTAAATACATTATTAGCTAGATGGTAATTATACCAAAACACAAATTCTGCCAAACATGTGTCCGAATTAGGCCACTACCAGACAATAAGCACCATATGAAAATAAAATATTCATTATAATATTATTATATATAGTATATGAACTAATTTGAAAATAAGTCATAAATAGCAATTTTTTATATGTTAAGCACCTACACAAATGCATATTAAATTGGACCTTATGTTTGAGAGGAATATTCTTGTAACCACACAAACACAATGTTTAATATATACTTACTCTGGGTCTGCACATTCATTAACAACGCAGCACAGCATTCACAAGTCTTGATAGACCCTGAATAACATTACCTGTTTGATATACTTACTCTGTTTCAAGTCGGCAATGCCCATTCACATAGAAACACATAAATACATTATAATACAAACAAATCAATAGACCAATATTCACAAACATGAATATATAATCAAATTAAATATACGCATAAAATCCCAGATATTGGGATGTTTTCCAATCTGCGTCTTCAGTGTGGCATGAAAAGACTCGACATAATTGTTAGTTCGAACTTCTGACCTAAAATATATTACAACAAATGACAATAATCTGTTATTTTTTTTTTTATGTTATTTTTCAAGACTTCTAACCCAAAGACACTTATGTTTGCAGCAGTTATTTGTGTTAACCAAAAATCTTGTATGTAGCCAAATAAAAATGCTTGTAAGCGTTCGCGAATTGCTGGTTGTTGGTTAACATAATCTACAATTATTCGAAAACCATCAAACATTGTGAAATTGCAATTAATTTGGGGTTCAGCAGGAAGATGAGGTAGAGCTAACACCTAAAAATTCAAAACCCAAATTGAATTTAATCAAGCTAATTTTAAGCAAATTAAATAATAACAAAACGTTTCATTATGATATCATATTACCATGCGTAAAATTGTTGCAGCCTCAATACTTGTCTGAAATAGATGGAATAGACTGTTCATACTTCTTTTGCAGTACCGGATAACAGACTATATAATTTGATTGAGTAAATACATTAATACATTTATATGAGTGAGTAAATTAATAAAAGTAACATATTTTATTACATAGGTACTCAGTTGCTCAAAAATCATAGATCAACTCACTTGGCAGAAATGGAACCAACACCCCTGTAACTTTGTATGAGGAAAAACAATCCTTACTGCATTCATCAAACCTCTTTCATAGTCTGTTATGATTGTTAATTGATTGTAATTTAGAGGTAAAATCTGTCTTACAACTCTAAAGAAAGACTCGTATGTGGACTGTGTCATTCTTACAGTCAATGCATACACCATTGGAAAAGACTGGATAAAAAAAAAATCATATTAATTGTACATACAATTAATAGCTAAAAAAAAATAACTTACCACATTTCTGAAAACGATATGAAAAGTCAGCAGGCAGCCTTTTTGTAAATCAGGAGGATTCTTTGGTACTGTTTTGAAAGTCCCATCTACTCCTGCTATAGTAATCGATTGGAGTAGTTCTCCCCTATACTTTTCTATTGCATCTGTATTAGCAAATACCACACCAACTCGTTCTCCATCTACTATTAATGGATAACCATGCTGAAAAAATCTAAACAAATTGATATATAATATAAAGTAAATAATAAATAAAATCACAAATATTTTAAATATATTTTATGAACCTGGAAGAAGGGCGCTGCAAGGTTGAAGTATATGTAGTTGGTGTGGTTGGTTCATTTAAGATATCTGCTAGATGATCAATAGTAGTTGGATTTTTTGGACGACGACGTCGTCGCATTTTATTAATACAAAACCGGGATTGTAAATGCGTGTAGTTTTTTGCACCTTCTGGATTTCTAAGACAGTGAAGGTTGGTACAATTATAACTTTAATCTTATTTATGCTAATAATTAATTTTAAAAATATTTAATGTTAATCTAGAATACTTACAGCACAACTTCCCGGTTATAAATTTGTCTGATGGAAGTAGCCAAATTGCCGGTACTTGTTCCAGCCAGACCAATTGACCTTCTTAAGTGCACCATTGGAATGTCAACTTTTGGAGGTAAATGGTTGTGTTGAACTCGAGTAATTATATCACCATTTCCTTTTTCAATATCAGTAATCCTGACCCAAGCTGTTGATGGACAATGTACAGCAACATTTTTTTGATTTTCACAAACCAAATATCTACATAGCAATAAAATAATTTAAAAATTATATTATGTTATAAAATAAGTAGACATGAATCATTTAAATTGCATAAACTATTTATTTACACACATAATCTGTGTTTATAACATCTGTTAGCTTACTAAATATATCAGCCTTACTTACGTTTTATCGTTCCTTGCACCATTTTTGTAATATTTATAATTCAGGTTATCCATAATTATTATAGAATTTAACCTAACACCAGGTAAAACTATAAATGTTTCAGCTCTCTGACGCTGGATAATTGCCAGTTGACCTGGTACAAAAATAATATTTCATATTAATTAAATTGTAGGTAAAACATAAACTAAAAATATCAATAATTAAAATAAATATATAAAACACCATTGTTATCTTCATTTTCATCTTGTTCATCCTCTTCATCAATAACATCTTGTTCCTCATCTCCTTCAATAACACCTTCCTCTTCCTCCTCTTCTTCAAAAACATCTAAATCCATTAGCTCTACATATTCTTCATTATCTGAATCGATGAAAAAAACAAATGTATTTAATTAAACAGTAAGTTAAGTAAGATTGACAACCAGATGCAAATGTCTTTTGTAATAATTTATACAATACATAATTTTTAAAGACCTAAATGGGCCTAACCTTGTTTATTACAGTACATTTTCTATTTCTAATTAAATATATGAATAAATAATACTTAGTAAGTAATCGTGGTCAAGTAGAGCATCAATACCATTGAAAGCCATTTTTACTAAATATAAGTCAACTTTGAACTTGAACTTTAACGGTCTTTAAAGCTTTAAAGTTTTTTGATAAGAATATTGAAGAACACGAATAAATATTTAATGTATTATAGCGCAGGCTTTCACACAGACTGATACTAAATTATTATTTGGAATAATTACTTTAGTTTTGGTTGGTATGAGATAGTATTTGATAAGTTCGTTTTTCTTTTTTTTATCATTTTTAAGAGAACGGCTTTCAGGCCTAAAACAAACTGTCACGCGATGTTTTCGGTGACATTTATTATCCAAATAACGCTCATTACGATCATAATATTAGGTACAATAAATAATAAATATTCATTTTGAATATACTAAAAAAGGTGCAAGTGTACGTCTAAACGATACCTAAGTATCGTGTAATGGATTTGTTCAATTTGAATTCATTACCTATTCAACGAAAAAAAGGGGGTCAAGTGGATGTCGCTCTGCTGTACAGTAGGTTACAAGTAGATCACTGTATAATGGATGATATTAAATTTGAATTCAATGATATAATATCATTGTATACGAAAAACGATTCTGAGCGGAGACGGTATGTCAGTCTAGGATATTTTAAATTATATTGACATTGTTATTTTACGGTAGCCGCTAAGTTGAATTAATATTATTTATATTATTTAATTATTAACCTAAAATTATCAGTGATGCTAGAAAAATATTATAATAAATACTTTTACTCGTTAAAATTGATTTTAATGTGTAATTTCGTCCAAATTTGAACTTAAAAAGTCTGTAAAAAATAACTGTGTTTACTGTTTATATATTTTTTAGATTTTTGTTTACACTATGTACTATTTATTAGAATCTTTATTTTAAATTTTCAATCCTTAGTTATAAAAACTGACCATTTTATAATTATTTAATTACAATGATTGATAATTTTCGAGATTTTGATGAATTTTGTCAAAATTCGAACTTTACATGCTTATAAAAAAAATGTGTGCCTATGTATTTTTAATATTTTTCAATTGCTATTGTAACAATATATGAGGAGCCTTATATCAGTGAAATTTTGATGCATCTACAGTTATCGTTTTTGAATTGCAACAAAATAAGAAAATCGCTACATGAGAAATCGAGTGAATATCTAATCTTGTAAAAATTTGAACTTAAAATGCTCATAAAAATTTATCATGACTTGCTTATAAACATTTTTTTATTGATAAAATTAGGAAAACTTATGAAGAATCTTGTATTACATTTTCAAACCTTTGATATAAAAAGAAAAATTTTTATGAATTTCTAACTCAAAATAAATTGCAAATTTTCGTCATTTTTACGTATTTTGTCAAAGTTTGAACTTTGATTACCTATAAAAAAAATTGTGACTACGGATTTTTAATATTTTTCATCTGCCTTTGAAACTATATATTAGAAGCCTACTATTTAATTTTCAAAATTTTTACCCAACAAATAAAATTGTATTGACATTTATAGAAAATAAGAATATATTACTAAATATATAATATTATGATGTATTTATATTGCTAATTTATTTTACTAATAGTACTCGTACAATGGTTTTTCTCGTAAACATTTTAAAGTGTGAAACACACTACACAACATACACCAAAACATTGAGTTATGAAATTGAATTGTCATTGTTAGTATAAAATATAATACATTAATACCCAATAATTTAAAAGATCCACATACGTTTATAAATTAAAAATCATAACAAAATAAATATAATCTATGTTGTTTATTAAAATATCTAATTTCGTTCAAATTGTAACTTAAGATCTCTACCTAAAAATAAACTGGAATTATATACTATAAGTATAGGTAGTTTAGTTGTTTTGATTAAAGTATGAACTATTTTATGAGAATCCTTGTTTTTAGTTTTATATTTTTTTGACCTAGCGCAAATTGCTATCGATATTTATAGAAAAAAAAACTAAAAAAACATGAAATACTTCACTTCAGAGGTGGTTCTATCGTATGGGCAGGGTAGGCAGCTGCCCATACCAACATTTCTAGTGCCCCTTATTTTAAAATTTTAATTTTTATACAAAAATAAAATGTTTTATCATTTGATAATTTACAATTATATTATTATCATCACATTGATATTATGACGAACTCACTATAATATATGCGATAATGTCGCTGCTAGAGCCTGCAGCTGTTCTAGCATTGATAGCACGATTAGAGATTAGCGTATAAACTAAGATAGTAAGTTTTTGGATAATTTAACATTATCCGATCTACACCAAAAAATAAAGCAACTATGGTGAGACTTTTGATAATGTAAAAAAAATAATTGAATAAGCCATAGTCATTCCCGTGTCTTCAGCTAGTTTAAAGTGAATCTAGTTCGTGCATATTGGGAAGGTCAACATTTAAAATTCCAAGTAGTTTTCAAAAAAAAGATTTTGGTTTTTGGTTAGCAATTTCTATTTACCGTACAATTTTCGAAATATTGTGACTTTTTTTGAGCTATTTATGGGCATAAGAAAATTTTAAGTTTTAGATATTATGTTTTTTTATAAATTACTGTCGATAAAATATTTTATGCTCTGTCAAAAAACTTTAAAATATAATACAAAGTTTCTCTTACGTTGTTGTTAAAGGAAATTAAAAATAAGTTGAGCGTAAACCCACAGTAAATTTTTATGAGCGTTAAAATGTTGTCAAAATTCACAAAAACCACACAAATTGGCTAATTCTTTTGAGTTAGAAGTTCATAAAATCTTATTATTTATATCTAATTTTTCATTAAGTTTTCATACATTTAATATAAAAAAACTTTACCGGAAAGTCAAATTAAATTTTTACGAGTGATTGAAGTTAGTATTGGATATTTACATGTAAATTAACAAATTCTCATACAACGATTTTCTTATTTTGCTCTTATTCAAAAACTTATAACCTTAGATACTTGAAATTTACACAAAGCTCCTCACACATTGTTACAACATCAGTTTACAAATATTAACATATAATACATTTTCAACTTTTATAGCTAAGGATTAATAGTTTAAAACAGTATTCCACGTACGTAGTTAATATACTGTAACCAAAATATCTAAAAAATATACAAACATAGTTTTTTTTTATTGTTATTTTAAGTTAAAATGTGTACATTAAATAACAAAGAACAACGATTTTATTTAGTTTGTTGTAATTTAAAAATATTATTCATGGGCACTTGCAACTTCTGAAGAAAAATCATTATGTACAAATTTTTAAGCATAATAATATTGGTTCAATTTATAGGCTACCGTATTAAAAACAACAACATAAATATAATATGTAATAATATTCTAGGCTGTCAAACCGTCTCCGCTCAGAATCGTTTTTTGTATATAATGATATAATTATAGTTATATTATTTAATTGAATTTAAATTTAACACGATCCATTACAGTGAACCACTTGTAACCCCATGCGTACAGTAGAATGACACCCACTTACCCGTTTTTTTTTTAGTTTTTTTCCATTAATGTCAATAATAAATATTTTCGCCTTATCAAAAAGCTTGAAAAATTAATTCAAGGTTCCTTATAATTTGTTATAAATGAAGTTCAAAAATAAGCACTAATAATTTATTAATTATTCACTAATAATTATTTAACAATTAATGATTTGGATAAGTTTTCAAACAGCATTGAGCGTCGATTGTCAGTTAACAAATTTTTGTAGCGTGAAAAGGAACGTTCTACATCAACGGATGTAATAGGTGCAGCGTATTTATAATGCAACAAATCGTTGCTGGTCAAATCTTCTGGGATACCTTCTAACGTGGATATCACCGGATAATACTTTAGAAATGATCGTAAGAATATGAAAACCATTATTTTTTTTAAAAACATCTTCACATTTTTTGATAACATATTAACATCAGTGCCATTTGTACCACTAACTTCACATATTTTACTTCACGCAGTTTCTATTAATTTAATTGAGTCTGTGCTAGTAAAACATTCTGGCTTTCTAAAGATGTTATAGTAGTTGGTAAAAATCCATAGTTTGAATGAATAAAAGTTAAATTTGCTTCAACTTGATCTTAAGAAATTAAATTTTGAATTTTGTCTATTGAAACGGAGTCTTCATGGTTCAATTTCTGTATTACATTTCGAATAGCTTCTATATGTTCGCAATAATACATTGAAGCAGAAATCCATGTAACCCATATTGTTAATATAGGCATTGGAAGCAATAGTATACCTGGAGCCTCAGTTTTAAACAAATCAATACGACTTGGCGCTTTTAAAAATATTTTTTTTGTGTTTGAGAAAAGTTCGTCAATTTTTGAAAATTGACCACGAATTTTTTCTGCCACCCGGTGTAGCCCATGGGCCACACAAGTGACGTGAACCGTAAGATCTTAAATATGCTCCAAAAATATACTAAATGCTAAAATATGCCCTAAAAATGCAAAAATACCATAATATGCAAAAATATACGAAATAAAATTTCGTATACAGTATCGTTAGGTTATAAAACAAATTTTGGTATAAATTAGCTATTTTTTTGACCAACCAATAAAAATATGCAAATTATTCATATTGCATACAAGTGTTGGCCCTACTAATAAACTTCAAATTTGTACAACATTTATAATAAATGTATAAAATGGTTCTTATATAATTATATAATTAAATAACCTAATTATTGGTGTTTGTTAAAAATAAATGGTAACCTGCTACCTTTTCATTATTTCAATAACTTTATAGAAGGAACCAAAAACTATTTTGTTCTTAATTAAATTAGAGTACCTATTTAAAGAGTCAACAATCATCATGATTATATTGATTAAATAAGTATATAGGGTAGGTTAGGTTACCACTTACCAATTATTATCTACTATAATTAATAGAAGAAATATTTTTTATTAATTTTTCTATTCAATGTACATTATTAAACATTATTAGAGACATTATATCAGTATATCACATGGGTCTCTTTTAAAAAATTCTCATATTTTTTAATCTTAAAATATTATTATGTAGGACTATAGTCCTATTATTATCGTAGGCATTGCCACCCCCTCCCCCTAGAATTCAAATATAATGTTGAACATTGTAACTAAACTTTTTTGAATGTACTAAGTACTTTTTGGTGTTTGATTTCACTATGCCCCTCCCTGATAAATTTCCTGTGGGTCGTGGGTGCCTATGATCGTAGGTACCGTAAAGTATGCTATGAGTAGTAGCGATAGATTATAATACCTATATACCCACTACAATAGTAGATACCTACTATATCTACTTTTGTCAGATATAATATATTTCAACCACTTCAACTTGGTTAGGCTTTAATCAATATATATCAACTACCTACTTTTTTGAATTTTTTATTTAAATTTTAAAAAAATGTCTCATTTAACTATACAATTATAATTTTAACCATAATAATTTTTTTTTTTGAATTTATATTATAATATAATGTAAAACAATTAGTAGCTACCACGTAAATATAAAGGTTGACAAGGATTTATCAAATAAAAATATTCTCTCAAATATGGGTAGGTATAATGTGTGTTATGTACTTATGTGAGTACGGACTATATGTGATGCTTATAAAAATTCAATATTTTTATGAGCATGAGAAAAAAATGTTTAAGTTCATACATAAATTAAACACCCATTACCACCCGGTATACATTATAGGTACATCACATTACACAACATTTGAATCATTTTGCATTTTTACATCGGAATTATAGAATTATAAGTTCAATTTTTAAATTTAATTAATATTGTTTTTCATCTATAGCCCGTTATTGGTGAAAACCTACAAATGTAAAAAAACATTCTGGAAGTGCTATATTTCTTATGTGCATCCAGGCAAAAAAAATATATAAGAAGTTGACAATATTATAATTTTGGTGGCAGTTTTTGAATATGAATGAATGAATATAACCATGAATGAATGTAATATAAGAATGAATATTATAAGAATGAATAACATAAGATTGTATGAACGTATGAATGAATGAACAACGGTGAGGTGGTGAATGACGTGCGGGGTAGTCGTCTAAGGGCAAGGACTCCTTCGCCCGGCCTTCAGGCGGCCTCTACGCGTTAGGAAACTCGTACTCTTACACCCAAGACGCAAACGGTGTAGCGTGCAGGTGGTATTATTGTATATACAAATATTAAATAGTAAACACGAACCTTTTTTTATACAGTTTTTACTGTTATATGTTACAGGTCGATGATCATACGAATAATAATGCGATTTACGTAGTCAGTACATATTTAGTTTTGGCATATGTACTAATTCAAATTTTGAGCGGGCCAAATTATTCCCAAATTTTCTTGATTTTAATAAAAATTAAAATGATCATAAAATAAAGTCGTGCATAATGATATGTATCTTTACTATTTAGAAATTTGCAATAGTAAAATATACAACTATTACGAAAAAACCTATATTATGTTTCCATGCAAACTTTTTGATCAAGTAAAATCAATTTTATCTACATTTATAGACAAAAAACTTATATAAATAATTTAAAATTTAAAATTTAAAATATTTTTAAATAGCTCAAAAAGAATCATAATATTTAAAAAATTGTATTATGTACCTATATTATAATTAGAGCCCAGAATTATATTCTTTAAAAATAGCCAAAATAAGATGTTAATATTCTCTTAAAAAATTAAAAATATTCTTCCAATATTCTTTAAAAATCATAATAAAATATGCCAAAAATATGCTTTTTTATTAATATATTCTCAATATGCAATAAAATTAAGCAAATAATAAAAAAAACTGATATTAATAGATACATAATATGCAAAATAATTAAATAATACAAAAACCTGATATAAATACTATATAAAATCTGTACACAATAAAAAATACTTCATGTTAAGAAAAGTTCGATTAAATTATTAATAATAATTAATAAATAATAATATTTATTATTTATTATTAATTATTTTAAATTTTTAACTAAGAAAATTTTTGGAAACAGTTGATAACTATATTTTGTTCCATGTGCTCTGGTGTTATACTTGTGCGACGGTCGGTCAAAATGTTTTTATATGTACTAAAAGAACGTTTGACGTCAACTGAAGTCACAGGAGCATATTGCAAATCAGTTATCATAGCCGGTGAAAAATTATCTATAAGTTGTACTTCATTATTCCCATTTAAAACTTTTTGTGTAGTAATTCCATTTTTTGAAATGTAATCAAAGAATAATTTACAATGTCCCAATTACTCCCAAAGGCTCTACACATTCAATTTCGCTAGTTTCATTGACCATATTTCAAACATATTTTATTTACATATACTTTGATTTCACATATAATATAATATTATAATAAAAGAAATTAAGCACTATATATGAGTGTAAAACACCAAAGTATAAATGTACTGTATGTCTATAATAATCAGTTTTTTATTTCTGCGTTGTTTCAATGTTTCAAAAATGTAATTCTAGTGCAATACTGCAGTCTACAGTTCTACTATATTTCTATCAAATCATAATCAAAAACAAAAATCAAGTTAAGCAATTCTTTAAGAACAATTTTAGGTGTCTGAAAAATAAATTATTCAACTAATTTAAAACAAAAAGCCAAACTTGTTCAACGAATAATTAAAAAATATTTAAGGGGAAATTATTGTAATTGGAAAATATAACAATTGCTTTTAAGTAAAAATTTTGTAAATATAAAATATTTATTTATGCATGATAACATGTTTTAAAAATGTAAACAAAATTAATGTGTTTTAAATTCTGAACGAAGCGAATAAATGTATTGTGTTTACAATGATGTGTGTTTTTTTCTGTCTGTTGGTACTTTTAAGAAGTCAAAATTAAAATTGATTTTATATTTTTAGTGTACCTAACTAAAAAATTAATAACAAGTACTCTTAAAATTTTACCAAATATTTATATTAACATTTTCCATAAATAGTAACATTTTCAAAATATTTTGACTCTTTTTATTTTGACTCTTTTTGAGCTAATTATAGTCTTCAGAAACTTTTAAAATTTGATACATTTTTTTTAAAATTATTCTCAATGAAAACATTTTCACTTTGTAAAAAGCTTGACATTTTAATGCAAGTTTAATTATAAGTTTCTTTAATGGAAGTTAAAAATATTAAAGATACATAAGCACGATTATTTTTTTAATGCATTTAAAGTTCATATGTTGGCAAAATTCATCTAAATCTCGGACATTTTCAAATTATTTTTCAGTTAGAAATTCATAAAACATTTATTTCCATAGCTAACATTAGAAATTTTAATAGAAAAATTATAATAATATTATAAATTTTATATACAAGGTATATCCGAAACTGCTAAAGTAATTTTTATGAGCGTGAATTGAAAATGTTTACGATATTAGATTTTCACTGGTAAAATACTAAAATAAATTTCCATCCATCGACTATTAATATTTTGTTGTAATTCAAAAAAATACAACACTCAACATTTTCAAAAAATGTTAAAATTTCCATTTTATATAGGTACATGGTAAAATTGTCAAATAACTTTGACTCTTTTTGATCTATTTATGGCCATGAGAATTTCTTCAATTTTTTTAAATTATTTTTCAGTTAGAAATTCATAAAATTAATTCTTTTATTGCTAACATTAGAAATTTGAAAAAAATATTCCCTACAAATTGTTGTATCTTTAACAAATAAATCTACCGGAAAGGAAAGCTATCCATGAGATACTTTCAGTTTTTTATTTTTATTGGTAGTCAATAATATTATGCGTATAGGTACCTTTGACGTGCATAAAACAAATGATTTTAACACACATAATAATATGTTGTGAATATGCCTAATGGGTAAATATATCGTTCACGCAAAAACTCGGTAAAATGTTTGAATATCGTATAGAACGGAAAGTTGCATCAAATGGTATTTCTCATTTTCTGTTCTCAAAAATGTTTGCGTGTGCTGTTGTTTACGGCACAAATTCAAATATTTACCGATTGCAACGGTACAATATAATACAAATATGTGGCATTTGGTACATTTTTAACATTTAAAATACAATATCCACGGGCCATGGGCATACTATATCATACATATTAACAGCCATTAGCTGTTCAGTGGCCCTCGACGTAGACGGTTATTTAGTGTCGAATCGATCGGCGAGCGACGTGATCGTTATGACTTATGAATATTATTAAAATACTAATACATTATGGTAATACAATGTATTGTATTATTATGTTTTTATACGACAAAACCGGCTCGGACGTATGTGATATTATTATTATTCAATTTTTTTTTTTTCCTTTTTATTGGTTAACCGGTGGCGGCCGGGTGTGTTTTTACGCACGCGCGACCGTCAACGGCTGAACTCGGTCGTGTGCGTATACCTACGCGTGCACTGTACAGCGCCCGGCGGGTGGCGGTCGGGCGAGCGGAGTACAAGTCCGCGTGCACATAGCGAGCCGGGTGTTTGTTCCTCCCGCTGCAGAAATGTACACACACACACTGTCGGCACCCTAATAATGTTTACCGTATATAACTATACTACCACCACTACTACAATTATTACTATTACTACTACTATTACTACTATTACTATTACTACTACTACTACTACTATTACTACTACTACTACTACTATTACCACTACACGCTGCAGGGGTGCCCCCGTCGCGCGCGCGCCGACACCACCAGGGCCAGGTGCATGCACACACGTCCACCCCACCCACCCGCGCCCGACTACTGTTATGACACATCACACATAGTCGTCGTCGTCGTCATCTACACGACCGCGTGCAGTGGCTGTAGGACCGGCGGGTGTGGTGGGGCGTAGACAATGTATACCGGTCGCGTGCCCATATCGCGCCGCACTCGCAAAATTAACAATAATATATTATACAGGGTGATTCGAAAAATAACGCCTCCAACGTGTCTTTGAAAATCGAGATGTTCGCGGTGAAGAAACGGAGAGCTGAGGGCCCCGCGTCGGTCGTCGACTTTCCCGCGGAGTTCCACTTGCAAGCGGTTGCCGAGAGAGCTAGGATACCGCATGTACATAAGTACCTACTAAAGTACATAACCTCGTTTTGTTCGTTCGTTGTTATAGCATTGTATGGTTTGCGATACGAGACGCAGAGGTGACTGTTCTCACAACACTATTCGCGGGTTGTCACGACGCGCTCGTCTTCTTCAGTGGGAAAAAACTCCGTTGCGGCAGTGCCGTCTTCGATGATTTCCCTGCGGCAGAAGAGTATATAGATGTGTACCTGCCTACAGCGTTTTTAGTCGTGTACCGCTCGTTTTAATATAGAATCGCACAGATTTTCGAAGATTTGATGAAGCTCATTTTATCACCCTGTACAGTATAATATACAGTCGTACAACAATACGATGTAGTGTGGCCGTATTATTATATACGACGCGTTACTGCAGTGTGTATGTGTATGCGAACACGTCGTAGGGTGCGCGCGGCTGCAGCTGTTCGCGGCGGCGAAAAAAAAACCGTACTTACATAGAATTATACATATATGCATAGGTAGAGGTGTACACATATATATACATATTGTTGTTGTACGACGTCGGCAAACGCGATTATTTAATATTTTTAACGGCGGCGGCGTGGGCAGAGGGGACGAGCGACCGTATAGATTCGATGAGTTACGCTGATGCGGCGGGTGGGGGTGGGGGGCTAAACGAGTGGAAAAAAAAAATCCCATCAGCTGCCCCCTTTTACCGACAATCCTTCTGCCCCCCCGCATCGTCAACGGATTGATGCCCGGCGAGTGCGTGCGCTGCACTGCGACCGGTGCACCGTTTTTTTGGTACGGCTGCGGCGCTGCAACGGGTATAATACTGGAACACGAGATGATTTTTGTTTTTAAAAATCTAACGGTCAATCGCAGCCTGCATGGAAGCGCGATATTACACTCGCGCGATTCGCGAATCAAATAATTATTACGATATGATAAAATTTAATATAATACTACAATATGCACATTGTATAGTTACTATAATATTGTTTATTTATTGATATGATTTTTCACGAAACGTTTTGTGTACACATTAATTAATAATTTGAGGCACGGAAGTTGTTGTATTGTGTTTGGATGTTTGGGCGCTCACTTCAGCTTATACGCAGGACAGGAACAGGATTTAATTTTATTAAGAATAAAAGTTTCGACTGCTTACGTCATTAGATTACAAGTTTTACATTGGTTTAAATTTGAAATATTGTTTCACATTATAGGTAAACGCGAATAAGATTTTAAGAGTACCTACATATTACACATATTTACATTTGAAATGTTTATTTACAATAGGTTTAAAAGTATTAGGTATACGTTTCTTGTACAGATTTGAATAAATACTCTTATAGGTATTATTACTTTTATTCAAGAAATTATATTTAAAATCAATATAATATTTCACTTATTGGACATTTTAAAAATCATTTTATAGTCACTTATGTTGTCATTATGTCTACTTAATAAAATTCCTATTACTTACTGACTCAGTTCCCGTGAATAATGAGGCCTTTATGAGCTCTCATAAAAGACCCGTGAAGCTGCACTTAGGGGTGACTGGTGGGGTGATGAAGGAAGTGTCTAGGAATTAATCGAGAATTAAATGAAAAAAATAACGCATCAACCGAACTGCCGCTTTCTTTTAGAATGTACCCATGCAGATAAAAGCATTTGTTGAAAGATTTAGAAAAGTAATCATGTCATTTAGCATATAGCCATATATGATAGTAGATTATGTAGCTATTATATTCATAAATTATTTATAAATTATAATAAAATATTTTTGAAAAAAAATCCATTGAACAATAATTATTTATAATGATTATGATTATGATTATAATAAATGAATGAAACAAACATTGAACGATCCAAATCTAACCATGTACCTACTTGCGTTTCAAACAAAAGCCTTATTAAATTTATTTTATATTATTCTATACCGATTAGAGTGACTGCTAAAACCGTTCATAGACAAACCGAAATTATATAAATTATGTTTATAAATGTATTCAAAATTTCAAATAATTGAATTTTTAAGTAGAATTTTTTTGAATCAAAACAACAAAAATATATGTTTTCAATACACATGTTAAGTAAATTACATAATAATTAATAATGTATAATATATAAACATTATTCTTAACGAAAACTTGATAAAAATTATTTGAATTTTAAAATTTAAATATCAAAAAACTGTTTTATAACGCTTCCTCTTTAAAAATACCAAAGATTCACTCACTTGAGTCCATATAATAATTAAATTACTCATACTTTATGTATTTTTATAATTTATATTTAATTAAATACTCAAATTACTACATTACTATGTACCTACCGGACTGATATTCCTTCTCGTCCTAGACACCTCTTTTGACACTCGTCAGCCTAAATTACTAATTACCTATAATGTATGATATATTTATACAGCTATATAGTATAGTAATTTGTTTAAATAATATAAATACGTTAGTTTGAATTCATTTTTACCAAAAACGTTACATT
The DNA here is from genome assembly GCA_027563435.1 of Nasonovia ribisnigri. Taxonomy (NCBI): domain Eukaryota; kingdom Metazoa; phylum Arthropoda; class Insecta; order Hemiptera; family Aphididae; genus Nasonovia; species Nasonovia ribisnigri. The sequence continues at coordinate 852,963 of JANEHU010004926.1, read as the reverse complement.
TATTATTATTTTTATAGTTGATATAATATTTACAAATTATTATTATTATTTTTTTTTTGGGTTGATAAGGACTTCAACTTCTGAGGTCATTAGCCTGTAATAATTACATATTGGTCTTAAAACTATGGGAATACAAAACAGTTGAGGGAGCTAGTGAAATATATTTATTTATTTTTTTTTTTTTACTCTTATTTTGCTAAGTCTATGTTTGTGAAATAAACTGTATACAGCTTTGGAGTTTTCCTCGCCAAGTGCTTGTTGCATCATTTATGAGTTTCCGAGAATTTGTTTGGAACTGTTGAGCTTGGGGCATTCTAGTGTGATGTGATTGATGGTCAGTGGTTTGTCACAGAGTTCTCGCAGATCAGGCAATCTTCTTTTGTTACAAAGTACAACTGTGATGAACGGTAGTGCCCAATCCAAGTGACCGAGTCCTTGTGATAACTTCTTCTTCATGCCTGGATGAGGGTGCGGAGGATGCCAATGAGGCGATTAAGGTTTTGATTTCTTTAGGTTTACTTCACAAATTATTGATATAGGTACTTTTGAGTGAATACCAAATTACTGTGATGAATATGTTTGAGGCAAAAATATAAGTAATACCTTTTACCTTAAAATGAATCCGAGCATTTTGAAAATTTAAATCTGTATAAGTAGTAAAATATAATAATAAAAGTACATAAAATCCCCACGAATAATATTTTTTAATTACATCCAATTAACTTATTTGATATTCTTATGTTTAAATATCTTATTTCGTCCGAATTTGAACTTCAAATGTCTACGGGTAAAAAAAATTGTGATTTTATATTGTTTAGGTTTTCAGGTTTTGGTAAAAACTAATTTTGTATTAAATTTTCAATCTTTTTAACTTAGTCTAAACATTTTTATCAAAACAAAAGTTTTTCTACATTTTTTGAAAATTGCATTGCATTTCTACTTAAATATAACGATTTTTAGATTTTTAGCGGAACAATGAATATAATAAATTGGTTTTTGAAATTAATGGTTGTGTTATTTTATGCCTATATACATGAAAACTGCAAAAAAAAATCGACATAAGTCCATAACTAGTACTGACCTTATTTTCCAGACAAGACAATCAGGTACATTTTTGCAATAATTTATTTTGGAATGAAAAACCAAAATCTTTACATAACACCAGTTTTTGATAAAAAAAAAAAAAATCGATGTTCTTAGGATTAAAATTTATCACCTACATGATTTTTCATAATTTATTCTTTTTAAATTGCATAAATCAAGTTTTCGTATACCAAAGTTAAAAATACTGTCAACATTTTTTTTATAAGTATTAAAGTTTAAATTTTCACGATACTCAGGAAAATATGTTCATTGTTTTGTAATTATATATATGTATATAAGTAAATATTTTTAATTGAAACGTATAATCTATAAACATATATTATGCTTGATAATTTTCATAAGTTAATTCTTACTTTTTTTTACTGGAATGTAAAAATTAAGTACACCATGAAATTACATACATTTTTAATGAGTGTTTGAAATATGACTTTGACAACATAAATACTTAAACGTATAATAACGATTTATTCTTAAACGATTATTGTTTTTTTTTGTGATGGTTCAAAAAATACTGACAGTTACAACTTGAATCATTCATGTAGTTATCTAACCTACTTTAATTATAATTTTCTACTATACACGACAAGACTTTCAAAATAAATGGATTAATTTTAAGTTATTTATTCTACGACCCTATACAAAACGTTCTGCGGAACGTCGGTATATTTACTTAAATACCCACCGGCCACCTAGTATAATTATATTATAATAATTAATATACAGTCTGTCCCAAAGGTCCCGTATCACCATTAGCATCTCCATGGGAAATCAATATATTTAAATGCCATTTTTTTACAATAATGAGTATCGAAATTCTGATTTAATTGCATAAGATTTTAATTTTTTTTCAAAAATTATCAAAAAAATTTTTTACGAAATAAAGTTTTTTAAATTTTCAAGATAGCCATTTTATTGATCATATTTTTTAAAACAGTTCTAAAAAAATAATATTGAAATTTAATAAAAATCTACCAAGTTAGAGCTAGTAATTATTTTGAATTTCTAAGAATAATAAGTAGGTAGGTAGTTATGTATGTTATGTTACCTATGCTAATGTATTAACTAAATACGATTCGCATGCTTTAATCAATAACTGGAACACTGAGTTATTTTATGATAATCTATTAATATCTAATTATTAGTGAAAGCTTTCAGTTATAAGAATAAAAAATTTCAATTTTTGATAGTCAATATTTTGTATAAACTTAATGTTTTCCTTTGGAAATTTTTGAATTATTGAAAAAAAAAATCCAATCTTAAGTATACTATTCAATCAGAATTTCCATAATTATTACTGTAAAAAAATCTGCATTTGAATATATTGATTTCCACGGATATACTATATAAGAGTGATACGGGACTTTTGGGATACACTGCAGAAAGTAGGTAATTACCTACTGTTTTTGGCAAAAAATTATCAATTAGAGCAACCTACAATTTAACTATAATAAAAAAATAATTAACCATAATAGCAACATTAATACATATGCAATAAAATATTTTTCAACATTTTGAAATTTTAACCGTTGTTCACTTGATCCTATACATTAATGATTTATCATTGAATTCAAATTTAACATAATATCCATTACTGCAGTGACCTACCTGCAACTATATATCAGAGCGATTTCTCTGGTTTTTTTTTTAATTCAAATGTGTGCTACATTTCAGGGTTTTGGCCACCACCCTCACATTTTCTTGTGATGTATAAGTTGTTTATATTTAAACTTTGATATTGTGTTAATGTATTTTATGTAAGTATCTATATATAGTTTATGATTTCTATAAATATTTATGGTTACAACGTTGTATACATAGGTATAGGTACTTCAGAAGAATAATGGTTTTTTTATGAAAGAATTCATAGGTAACTACCTAATAATATTTTACTGCACGGTAAACATTTTCGCCTGCCGAATGGTTGAAACTTATTTTATAACAAAAATAATATTCCTAAAAGTAAAGTATATATTACACCTTGAAAATATATACAGCAATAATATGAGGTAACCTCGCTACCTCAGAACCTAAAATACAGAGATATTTCAATCGAGTGATTGGGTAAATATCAAAAGAAAACCACAATTTTAGACATCGTTATTATTACCTATGTTATACTTTCTTATAAAACTAAATAAATTTATACAGTATACCCGAGTAAAATTGGCCATTGTCGTTGTACAATATTAAAGAAAACAAATTAATAACTCGTTACTAGTACTCTCCTAATTGATATTGTATATCAGCTATACATAGCACTAATAGTAGTTCCTATATATATACCATATATTTAATAAAAATATGTAGAGCAATAAAAGATAATTACCGACACGACCATCAAAATTGAGTCCGGGTTTTTAATTACGACGGCGAATACTTACGACAACGGAAGTATCGTCGTCGTCGTTATAAAGTAATATATATCATTATATCAATATATTATTTATCAGGGGTGCGAACCAATGACACGAGTATACCAAAGGTGAGCCAAATTTTATATTTATTATTATTTATTATTTCTAAATAGTTTTAATTATAAATTATTGAAAGTTTGGAACCCCAACTTCCAGACATATGTGATTTGAAATAAGTGACTCCTTAGTCATTATATTATATACTTTACATTTGAATCAACATACAATTATTGGAAAATTTTCTTTTCTGTTTTCTATCAAAATATTCAAAGCTACTGTTGCTTGCACTGGACTAAATTGTCAAAATACATCACCTGCAGGCTGCAGATATAAAAAATCTACCACGAATCTTTATTTACCGCGAAAAAAATATTTTATACCAGGTACCTATGAACATATTATACTGGTACGTCAAATTTTAATAAAACTTTGATTACACAATGTTGGCAGTTGGCACATGGCCGAAACTTAACAGTTCTGCTGTTGCATATTATAAGTTCTACTTATACAGTAGGTATACACTTGTACATAGTTTCGTGAATGGATGTTAAATATCCAACGTCGATATTCACGTATACTTTCAAGGATATTTTATTTTATATTTATATTGCTGTTTGTACTTTATTTTCTTATTAGTAATATAACTAATAAAATAGGTTGAACTATTTTTGGCCTGAAAACAAATTACAAATATTATTATAATAATATATTATGTGTCATATTATAATGTCAAAATGTATAAACATGATGAAATGTCTATAAAAAAATGTCACATTTTATGTATTATTATTTATTGATATATTAAAATTTCCGTAAAAAATATGTGAAGATCCTTGTATTAAGCTTTCAAGCTATACATTTTAAAATTTTAAATGAAATGTATTTTTCATTTTTAAATAAAAAATAATTCGCAAATTTTCGATATTTTGTCGGATTTTAACTTCAAACCTATAACATATAGGTATTTTCCAATATGTCATCGACATTTGAAATTCAATCTTTCATAAAAAGTAAAAGTTACATTACGTTAAACTTTCGTTTAAAATGTATTCCAGTTATACAAAATGACAAATGTCACATGATAAATAACAAAAAAAAAGCAAACAAATTTTGAAATTATTATTAAAATGTTACTTTCATAAATAGTTGGTGATAAATAAATTCAAGACTCTAGCTATTGACATTCATTTTTTAATTACAACGAAAAAGAAAAATATTTTTTTCTTTTTATTAAAAAAATTTTTCGATGATTGAATGTTAATTATAGAAGGCTACAGCGTCAAATAATAATGTCATACTGTGTCTCGTATTAAGTTGAGTATTTGTGATAAACTGATAACGAATAACAAAATGTTCTTACATTATATTGTACAGTGGTGCAACCAATGGGGTTCGAACGGAGTGCAATTAGGATAACAAAACAATACTAAAATAATTTAATCTATGAAGCCACTCTTGGAGATTGAATAAATGTAAAAATAAGGTTAATTTTTATTTTTATTTTTATTATATCATTTATATAAATTATAATACCAAACAAAGTCACTTCAGATGCAATAATTACATATTGAAATCGAAATTCCTAGAATTTCTATATGACAAACACACTATGATATTATAACATTCCAATGGAAAATCCAGAAAACTTTTACAGAATAATTATAATTTGGTCCATTTTTTTATTCTCTATCGTTCAATAGTTAAACTATTGTTTCAAAATATGTTCAATAATAACAAACAAATAATAGCTGGTTTTTACGTATTGATCAGTTATTCTGCTCAAGTGGACCTTCATAATTTTGTCGATTGTTACAAACATTTTGTTGAAAGCTATGACAAAGTTGTAGCAGAGGTTGATTTATGCCTTAAGGCATCGATATTTAAACGAAAACAGTATAAAACCCTGTAGGTAATCCATTGAACACAGAATTTGAATATAATAAAAATATTTTTTCCAAATATCTACAATTTATGCACATTTTAGCTGTAGGTAAACTTTCAGTTAAATCTTATGAAACGGAAAGATCATTAATTCATCAATGATACGGATTAATATAATAATATATATCCTAGGAATACAAATTCAAAAAACCTATTAAAGGTTAGCTCTCCTTGATAGGTATAGACAATAGACATAGACTATATGTATAGGTACATAGAAATGAGCCGTATCAGTTATATACTTATATGTACTGGCTTTAAAAAAACGGTACCTTATTAGATTTTACACTGTAAATATATGATTAGAAAAATAAAAATATAAAAATAATAAAGAATTTTCATGTTTTGACCTTCCTCCCTTCCACTTGTATCCGCTTTTGTATCAGTAGCAACAAATAATTAATTGTAATTTATATATTATTTATTTATTTGTATATTGTAAGTATGTAATATTAATTTATAGATACATATATAGGTACCGGTATACATATTATATATTTATGTATGTGTTCGCAAAGACTTTGTACAGGTTTCTGTGCACTTGAAAAATGACATAACTCTTATAAAGTTTCTTGCGTAGGTAAAGAAAATATGCATCACTACTATAATGTTTCCATAATACAACCGAAGCACACTAATATAACTATTTTGAATAATGACAATAACGGTTATATGGTTCAGTACTGTAAATCATAATTTACAATTGATGTCGAATATTATCTGTGAGTATATACCTATGGAGTATATAAGTATATATATATTACCATATTATTATATACAACCATCACCAACCGCAGTGTCGCAGTGGTGTTTTAATGGTGGTAGAGTATATCCATATAATATACCACCTGCCGGGGTGAGGGGCCAGGATTAATACCGGAAATAACGACAACGGTGAAGAGAATCCAGTGGTGAAGTGGTCGAAAAATACGAGGAAAAAAAATAGATAACTAATAATGAACAATAATAATAGCTAAGGGACGACGACGGTCCTACTGCGTGTATAGGTACGCTATATGGGGACACTAAAACTATACTAATTATAGATATCGCCATTGTCGATTAATATTTGCACGTAGGTACCTAAAATACAAAACGTGTACATTAATTTAGTGTAGTTGATAAAATTCGATTATACAAACCAAACTACCTCCATAGCTTGGACTAGAGTTGTGTGTAGTAGGTACTGCGCCAAACTTTACTGTAGTTTGTGCAATATAAAATTTAAAAGTGTCAAGTAAACGAGCTCATAATATTATTAATATGTTTATTAGGTAGGTACGTTTAATCAAAAAGGATCAAAGTGTTCCCGGATCCATATGTACTGTTACCAGCATTCATCATATTATTTTTAGTAAGTTTTAATTTTGTTTTTAATTATTTGTAATAATGATGTAATGTAATGGATATATTATTATGTATTACATTGTTTTTTAAATTAAATAATCTTTTTCGTTTTAACTATATAATTGATAGTCCATCGTCCATCGTCTATCAATTTTTTACCTTTATCACAAGCCATAGAATAACTTATTTTTTGAGGGTTGAAAATGGTAATTTAGTGTCTTCGTCACTCGAGTACCATAGAAATTTAGATGGTGATATATTTTCAACGTACCTACCGATTAATCTAATTATGTGATAAGAATTCTAAAAACATTTGAATTATTTGATTTGAATTACAAATTACTCTGTGCTTTTAATTAAAACCAAAGTACGTCTAGTGATACATATGAATATCGGTATATATTAATTAGGTATATATTTATATTCCGTGTTTGGAACACAGACTTTTATCAGAAACGTGTTTGGTATTTTGCGCCAAAGGTAAGAAAAAACGCCCACCTCCACCACATTCAAAATTTCTTTCGAAGTATATTTTTGAAAAAAAAAAACATTATGTTAAAACCCATGCATTTTTGCTATATTAAATAAATTAAAATACATATAAAACAAAAAGAAAGAAAGAACAGCAAAATAATAAACACTTCGACGTGGTTCACTGTTACAAATCATGGTGTATCTACTTTACTACTATCTACACTGTAAATCCTACAGCTATACTTTACAGCCATAGGTATAGGCCAGCTCGCTATTTATTATAATAACTGTGTACCTACACGAGCATGCATGGTAACGTAACCACAAACTACAATATTTCTCTATTTCCTGGTAGGTATTTTTATAAACTATGAAAATCACAATAAAAATTGTATTCTTTTTTTATCAGCCAAATACCTACCATAAATCAAAATGGTCTCCAAAATTGACCGCTTATAACATTCTTTCACCAGGAGTCAAAGTCCTCCCCCTGCCATCTCCGTTAAAAACGTTTCTGACTTTTTTTGTGGTTCATATTGTAAAAATCTGTGATCTAGATTCTAGATTCTAGAACCATAGACCGGCAATATATATTGTATATAACATGAACTGTTATGGTATAGTAGTTTATGGTATATAATATTTATATTATTATATAGATACATATGTACATATGTACGATATGTATTGATATATTAATACATTAAATCGTTCTCATATTTTATACATTACACTCAGTACCGTAACACGAGTTGAATATAACAACGACCATGTTATAGTTATAGTGTGACACTTTATCCGAAGTATGAACAATATCGAACCCACTGAAAATAATTGTAAAATGTAAGTAACGTAACATTATAGCATATATATTATTATATATAGCGTACAAACGTTCGAAATATTGAGCAGGTGCATAATTTACTATTTGTGTGCATTAATGTGTGTGTGACACGAGTGCTCACGTTAGTATACCATTTATTTAATTTTGTATATACAATATCTAATACTATATTTAATATTAATATGTAGGTATATACTAAATTGATTCTCGATGATTCAAAATTCAGAGGGTATGAAAAAAACGGAAACTGTTTAGTTTCCGGTTTGTACTGTAAGTTGTAACCCTAAAAAGAACCACCCTAACTCACCAGTCTGTATTATGTGTAAAAAAAGTATTTGATGAATCATGTGTGTTAACACAATATAATTCATTACAAAATATTAAGCAATAAGTATACGTTATAGGTACCTCAATATGACATTGATATAGACTATATTATCCATTATTTTACTAAACACGTAAGACATCCTTTATCATTAAAAGTGAATATTATTTAGTATTTAAGTCGATCGTCGCAATATCGCATAACACATATTAACCAACTAAATAAATAAAACTTTAATGAAAAAAAATATAATAATCTATAAATCGATAGCCGATCAGCTCTTAAAACACTTAGTAAAATTAAATTTGTTCGATAATGTCAGCTAAATTTTAAAACTTAAGCCAAAAACAACAAAGTAAACTTTGCCTAGAATAATTAGAATATTGGTGAGTAATAGGAAATAAAAAATCTGACCTCTTAGCAAAACGAGGAGACAGAGTTCCGTAGAGATATCCTTTATTGGGCCCGAATTTGCAGTGGTGGGATATTGGTTGTAAAAAGGATATATGTTGTATTATAATATATTGGTATTGCAGAAGCGTCAGTTGTTTTATTTTGTGAAGCGTCAACATACCTGTCACATTAGAGCGTTGGATCAAGCATGTAAGTTTGTGCTTGTCGTGTGCGCAGAACCGTCTGGTTAACCATTACCTATATTTGTCTTTGCATAGTAGTGCTGAGGTTGTTGTTGATGTTGCACGTGAGCGTATTTAGGATATCGACGTCGTTTTTGAAGCTCTTTAAAGATAGGTAGTAGATATTTTATAATTTGCAGGATACACCGTTGAGTTGTGCACAACATTTGCGTTATTTATTTTAAACTTTAAAATATATTATAAATTGTTTAACTACCTACCGATATTATCCATCATGTATGCTAAATTGTATTTTTTTAATACCTACATATTATTTAAATTGTGTAGGGTGGGACTCGGCTCGTTAATTACTTCTACTGTAATTATTTTTATTATTATTATTATTATTATTATTATTACTATACTTCATGAATTATTAAAATTCATATCATATTTTAGTTGTAGATAATATAATATATTTGTACAGATATTCTATCTTCCGGCATATGTTTGAATTTTTCCCAGATATTTTGGATGAATACCACATCATATATACCGATCTATATTTTTATGTGAAGTTACAAAGAATTGTCGAATTGAAGAATCGCGTACATTCTATATCACTCTATTAAAATTTAGAATAGTATTATTATTTTAACATTTTAATTTTTGCAATATATTTAAATCGCAATATGTTTTAATTTTTTAATAAAGCCATACATTTACATATTGGTTTAGCAATGGTAAAAAAAAATTAAGGAAAAACAAGAGTTTTACACAAAAACTGAATTTTTTAACAAAATTAATTTTTGTTCTTGTTTTAAACCAAAAATAAATATCTGTAGAGAATTGAATCTGTCACCAAATAACATCTTCGAAACTTCTAGATATTGTTTTTAAAATATTTTGGTTTTTTGTGTTATTTATAAACATTTGTAATATTCCACTTTTACTTTCTTTCGATTTATGTATGATATTATTGATAATATATTTATAATTGTTCAAAACGAAATATCTTGAAAATAAACAAAGTCCTTTTTAGTGCATGCTGCCATTATTTAATATTGAAAATATATTGTAAACATTTTTTTAATCGTTCAAAGTTAAAATTTTGCCAAAATTCATAAATTGTATTTGAATTATCGTTTTCTATACATAGTGAACATTTTTAAATATGTAGACTAATTTTATAACATTATTGAAAATTAGATTTAGATAATTAAGTCATTACTTAATGTTTATTGTAGTTATTACTAATTAATTTATTACCATAATTTTCAAAAATAAATACAACGTAAATAAATAAATTAATAGCCATTAGAACCTACAAACTTGAATATTTTTTGTGTTACTTGTGCTACACTCGCAACACCCTCCAATTATGCTACTACAGTCCGCTGACCCGTATATTATTTTCCCATATACCATAGGGCGGTAAAACGATGTAATGTGAAACAAATAACCAACAAATCGTGACAATTTGCACATGTTTGATTGCCAGTGGCCTATACTAATAATTGTAATTTGTAACCGACCTGTAACATACAAACAAACATGTGCACAATATGATATTATTTAATTTTACGTTCTATAACCAAAATTATAAAAATTCAACTTTCAAAGTTTCAACTATTTTTCTAAAGAACTTATTAAGTAGTAATCATACGTATTTACCATATAATATAATATATTATAAGTTATTCAAAATCATTCAAAAATCAAAATAAAATTGTTAAATCAAATTGGTTAAGAAAAGTAAATAATATAAGGGCTTATAGGACTACTGACTACTGTCATAATTGGGATAGTAATGTTATGTTGAATATATTTTAAAATATGTAACTCAAACACGGACTGTGTACAGTTTTGATTTAATTAATAGAAAGTTATGAAATTTTGAATTATAAAAACAAGATTCCGTCTAAATTCCAAAATGTTGGTGGAGGTTTGAGGTTGTTATGTCTGTATCCGAATATCATCTATGAAGCTAATGAGCTTTCCCCTAAATATTTGTACTATATTTTCTATACATACACGATTTAATTCACAAAATATTTTCAATTATTTTATACTATTTATTTATAGTTCAAATTTTAGAATTTTTTCATTTATGATGGATATTTTTATTTGGAAGTGAATAGACTTGAAATTTTAATACAGGATTATTCATAAATTGAATAGATAATTAATTTATTAGATTGAAAAAACATTTAGCTTAAATCCACGTTCAATTTTTTTTTTTTTAGTTTGAAGTTTAAATGTTGTCAAAATTGGATATTTAAACATAAAATAACAATATCCATGATCAATATTTGTTAATTAGTTGTAATTCAGAATATATTAATTATAAAAACTTCAAACATTCCTCTATCAATTAAATTATTATTTTCTATACACAATCTTTGAAATTATTTGGACTAAATTTAAGCTATTTATAGTACATTTTCACACCGTTTTACGATAGGTACGTGGCTTAGGTTAACAACATTAATACAATATTATTATTATAAATATATAATTTTATAATAATTAATACCTAATTTGGAACATATAAGTGATTTTTTTTACAAAAATTAGTTCAACATGACAGCATGCTGTACCATTATAGGCAGTATGCACTTCTATAACAGTAATATAAATACATTATCAAATATCCTTATACTAAATACTAACAGAGGTTGATACACTGTCTCTACTCAGAATCATTTTTCGTATGCAATGATTTATCACTGAATTTAAATTAAAATATCCATTGACATTTGGCCTGTATATTTATCAATGATAATGCGAATATAAACCTATTAGCACAGCATAGTATAACTTTCCCAGTTTTTTGTTATGTAAGTATTAAAAAATATTATTTTAGGATTTTTAGGTGGGCACATAACAAGTCTGAAACTACTTGTATAAATAAAACCTGTGAGTATTAATTATTACGTTAATTATTGTTTAGCCCCAAGGACTTATTTTAAAAAATAATAATATTAAAAACTTCCTTAAAAATTGATTTTAACACTATGTTATATAAAAATGTTTGAACAAAAATCTATTTGAATATTATTTAAATCTATAAAATTTAGCTTTATCGCGATTGATGCATGTCGTAAATAAATATATATATATCTGTGCGTGACAAAAATGTTTGTCAGACCGCTGTACAGCCGCTACAGCTACTGGCTGGTACATAGGGAGGTAAAAACATACGTAGGTAATATAAATTTAATTTTTTTTAAATTTTTAGTGGTATGCGTAGTTACCGGTAAATTGTTATCAAATTGTATCCATTCTTATGTAACAATAAACGAAAATTGTGCTCAAGATGAAAAACGGCTGTAAAAATAAAAAGTTAAAAAAAAATACAAAATAAAAGTTTCATTTGTATGTTCTCTGGTTTATGAAACAAATGTTGAGCTTGAAAAGTTATGTTCTGGGTCATTCAACGACAAATACGATTTGTATTTAATCCGTGCTTTAAATTAATAAATATTTATGCAGCCTATAGTCGTCTATAGATGCAGTCGTACACATCACGTTCTGACGGTATTGTACTGCCAGTGGTGGAACGTGGAAGGGGTGCATATAAAAATAGAATTTGTGCAACACTATCAATAATTATAATATAATTTATAAGTAGTATCTAGCGCAAACGGATGTTGAATAGACGTATTATAGGTATCTACAGTGTGTAGTCTATACACATCATAATATTACATTACAAAATATTTAGTTTTTAAAAGTAAATTATAGAAAAATGCATGGCTGAATAAATTCATAATCTATGATAAGAGAAAGGAAGAAGGAAAAAAATTCAAATATAGCAACACATATTTTTAATTTCAATACGACTTTACATTCGATTATTCGAACAAGTATTTGTATCATTTTGAAGTTTCTAATTTCTATAATTATTTGAATGATGGTATTATTTTTTAAGCTTTTGTAATTAATTAGAAATTACAAATCTAGAAGGCTACAAATAATATAATACCACAACAGAAAAACGTCACCCTCAACTTTCACACTTTACGTAATCACGTCCAACCATGAGCGAGGCAAAAAACATTTCGTTTCAAATAACGGTAAGAATGAAAATATATGACACTGGAGGGACGCCGAGGGAGCCGACAAAATTATGGTAAAATGAAGCAGAAACAATATATTGTCTCTGACATCAACAACAATCTCTGAGTTAATTTGTCGATCAAGTAATACACTAATACTAGTGTTTAGATGCCAGCTGTTACTATTATTTATTCATTGCATTTAAAGTTAGTCCAAGTTTAAAGTCATGTGCTATTTCTTGTATGAATCCAATAGCATCTTGTAATCTTTACAACATGTTATCACATTGATATGTAATCCAGGACCAAAAAAACTTTTAAACTTAAAGCCCAAGTCTACTATAGTTTCAACACGCAAAATTTCTGAATCATAAAACCACATAATGACAGAATGTTTTCTCTTGAATGATATAATATATCATTTATCAAGATTCAAAGTTAGGTTAAGCGTTTGATCCCATTTAGAAAAATTATTGAAATCGTTTTGAAGTTTAAGACAGTCATAAAAATAATTGATTTGCATAAATAGTTGCATGTCATTTGCAAAACAAAGTAGTTTACAATGATTTAAAACTTTGTTAGCACTATTTACAAATAGTGAAAAGAGGAGTGGTGACAAATGACCCCCTCGCGGAACAACAAAAAGAGACATAAATACATTTGAGTTTACACCAAAAAATTTTAGTATAGACCTTAAATATTTCGGTACCTATATCTATATAACGTTATTATGTCCCAAATCCCTGCAATTGCAGAAGAACGTGATTTGTTTCCCCAGAATTTCAAAAATATCTGATCATTAGGTTCATGAGCCGTTACTAAAATAATAATAGTCTTTCAAACGTCCCGAATCTCAAGTGATTTAAAAAAAAAAATGGAGTGAATAATAACAACATTTTAAGTAATACGATAATATTTTCCGTAATAATCGTTCTGCAGTTCAGATTAGATCACAGCTATTATATTATAATCTAAATATATATTACAATATTCCGCTTTGGACGGGCACAAACAATTTCGAGTACACGCATTGCTAGGTATATATTATTATATTATTATTATATTGTACTACGCACACACCCGTATGTACCGGCTTGCCTAACGCGTATTATAAGCATTACTACAGGGGAAGTACACCACGCATATTGCAACGGTATACACACACAAAAAAAAGCGTAGGTATACGTGGGTATATTATAACAGTGTATTATTATACAGTTACCACTTACCACTAAATCGAATGACGCAGTATACCTAGTGAAGAACACGACGTCGTCATCGCCGCACTCGACGGCTCTTTAACAACAAATGGCTATTATATTATAGCGGTGAGACGGCCAGGTGCTGAGAGGTGCGCGGCGGCGATGCCGGTGTACTGTCTTCTTACGACAAGATCTACAAGTGGTCACTGAGAACTGTATACAATACAATAATATTATTGTACTCTGCCTATTCACGCCGTGCAACCCTTCCCGGCGATATGTACATATTTTCGTCGTGCCGCGGCGGGGTGACGGTATACGAGTGGCCCGCATTGTCGTGTTAAAAAGAAAACAGCTCGGCACAGCATGGCGACTGGCCGGCGATACAGCCATTATTATTATTATTATAATATCGTCGTTTGGTTTTTTTTTTCAATACCGCCTATAGGTATACCATTATTATTATTTATTTCATACAACCGCGTCGTTTTCGTAAATATTATAGTAGCGGGTGCCTACCTACTAAATAGTAATAGTGTGCGTTCCTAAAAAATACTACCACTACGATATAATAATATGATGTATACGAATAACAACATTATATCTGTACGTCTCGTCAGTTGTCACTGTCGAGCGTCGGAATATTATATTATTATCATTTACGAGTATAATGTAACGTACAATCGTATATCTATTACCCGCACAGGATATAATAATATAGTATACCAATACTGAATCCACGTCTGACGCCACCGCCGCGGTGTGAATACCTACATCCCTATAATTTCAGTGTAAAGACTAATATTGAAAATACAATTTAAACCGATAAATATATTTATTTAATAGACCAAAAAATAAAACCAGTGTTAGAGAATTATGATTAAAATAGCAATAATTATTCATTAAGCTTATGTAGAAGGTATATAAATATATATTATTATTAGGTTAGGTTATATAACATAATATTAAGTTGTCAACTGCTTTTTAAAATTTTAAATAGACATCCACCGGATCATTGGTCCTTCCAAATTTATCAGTTATTTTTTTAACTGTAAATTTTTAATAACTGTTAAGAACGTATTGAGGACTTTTATTATGATATTTTATTTTCTTATAGTAGACGGTGGTTACTTTAGGATTGTAACACAATTGAAAATCTCCATAAATGTTATATTATATTAATATATAACACCTTCTAAATTCTTATAGATCTAAAATCTTAACTGTGGTAGGACTAGTTACTTTTAATAAATTTATGTTACTGTTAGACGTTAGTGTCCAACACGCCTGGTGTCCATGTCCGAGGCCCAACTTTCCGAGCGTAATTTAGCTGAATGAAATACTCCAATTTTACCCAAATTTAGTAAACCATAAATTACTTTTGGCGAGAAATTAAATTAATAGATCGTTTGGACCTAAGTGAAATGAACACATCGATCTAAAACTGTTCCAACAAACTGCTCTCGGATTGATGTGTTGGAAAATATTTTAAAAGTTATTCAACTTTAAAGTTTTCACTACCAACTACATATGGCAAGTGTCCAGTACTACATATTAAAGTAAAACATTCAAAACTCTACAAATGTTGGTAAATAAGAAATATATCATTGAAAGATGTTGTTAGATAAAAATTAAATAAACTTTCTGAGTTTATAGGGGGGTGAAGTTAAAAGTTCATTAAATACAAATTTCTATTAAAATAAAAGTCCAGAAACTTTTGAAAGTGATCCAACAAACTCTTACATTGTTTTGTTTATTAGGTACTTCAGAAACTTTAAAAAGATTTTAAAACCTGTTTTTACATCAGCACCACATATTTTGTCCTATTAAATACAAAATATTCATAATGAAAAAAATAGGTGTAACTGCTCTACTGTACAGTAGGTGTCGACTGTCAAATGTACCTTGTCATTGAGTAAGTCACTGTAAAAGCGTAATGTATGAAGTGTTATTAAATTTTAATTCAATGATTAATCATTGCCTGTAGGAAAAACGATTCTTAATTAAGACGACCGATCAGCCTATGTATCACCAAAAAGTATATTTTATGATGTAGGTATATTTATATTACTATAATAGGTATGGTAATTTATTACTAATATAGTAATACAGATAGGTAACTAGGTTAAATTTATTTTTGTCGAAAACATTACATTTATTGTAAATTTTAATATCAATAAATTATATCATTAAAATAGTATATATTTATATCATATTATATTATTGTTATTAACTTTTTAGTTAATACCGATCAGACGATGAACAGTGTGGATTATTAGGTTCGTGGTATAAATTTAATAAAGGTCAAAATTAATATGAAAGTTTTAAAAATGTCATTGTGTAATATGTAAAAAAAAATATAATTTACGTAAACGTTTTAAGTCCCAACGATTAATATTTTTGAATTACAACAAAATTACTGAAATTGTTATTCTTCGTTTAAATATCTAATTACTACTAAATTTTAACTTCATACATCAATAAAAAAAGGTCGATTTAATACTTTTTAGATATTTTTGTTTCAGTATGAGTTATATATGAGGAGACTTCTATAACCTTTTTAAGCCTTAATTATATAAATTGAACATTTTGTAAATTTTTAACTAAAAAATAATTTGCAAATTTTCTTGATTTTGACGATTTTTGACAAATTTTTAACTTAAAATGTAACAAAATATTTTTAAATAGCTAAAACAACTTATGAAAAACCTTGTACTAAAGATTTTTTTATCAGAAAAAAACTAAAAAAATCTAAAACATAAATCGTCTATAACTACCTAGCTAAGTTAAAAGAGTCGACGTATAAAAAAAAAATTATAGTACACCATATAATGAAAATGCTAATCTAACACTTGGTGAAAATTACATATACTTGTTTTTGAGTTACAACAAATTAAGAAAATTGATTTTTGTCAAAAACTGGTTTTATGTAAAACTTCCCGATTTTCCTTAATTTTTGTTTTTGTTTTTCTCAACTATTAAATTTTTTTTTGGGAATTTTTTATTTTTAACCCTCAAACATACCAACTAGGTTCACTCTCCAACCATAATGATATTGATGTTGAAAATCGAATCATTTTATCAAACTATATTTAATGTATCTATACGAAAATATGAGGTTCGGTCAGGTTAGGCATAACCTATACAAAAATACGAAATGTGGACCTTAACCAACACAAAAAAAAGTGAACAAATGGGCACCGCTCTGCTGTATAGTAGGTGTCTAGAGGGGTCACTGTAATGGATGTGTTGAATTTGAATTAAATTGTATAAAACCATTGTTTACGAAAAACGATTTTGAGCGAAGACGGTTGGTCAGCCCATATATCAGTAAGTAACTATATTTTATGATAAGATTGCTAACTATTATAAGTTACTCGTTTTATCATACGATATTTTTTAGTAATAGGTACAGGTTGAATTATTTTTAACCGAAAAAAAATACTTTTGAAACGATCACTGTGTAGTACGTCTGTAGTGTAATAATATATTTTAAAAGTTTCAAGTAGGTGCATACGAATAATATTTTTTAAATTTCAACAAAATAACTAAAATCGTTATTCTTCGTTTAAGTATCTAATTTCGTTTATATTCTAGCTTAAAATATATATAGAAAAAAGCTGTGTTTATATATTTTTGAAACTTTTTGGTTACAGTACGAATTACTAATGAGAAACTGTACTTTAAATTTCCAATTCTTAGCCACAGAAATTAAACATTATAGGTACATGTACATTTTTAACTACAAAATAATTTAAAACTTTTCGAGTTTTTGATGAATTTTGTCAAGATTTGAACTTTAAATGGTTATAAAAATAAATCGTGCATAATAATATAATTATGTATCTTTAATATTTCTTCACTGCTATTATATAACAACTCACGAGAAACCTACGTATTAAATTAATCATATTAAAGGTCGTTCGTATATAAATCTCGCCCTATAGTGGATATGTAAAAATTCACCCAAACGGTATGCGATTTTGAGAATTTTGGCATTTCACCCGTTATATGTCATGTACCGGCTTTTTAATTTAGACCGCGGTGGGGCTGGAAAGGGACCCGAGTGCAGCGGATATATAGGCTGTATATAATATATTATATAGTTGCAGTAATCGGCGAACTTTTCGAAACCTTTGCTCATATATTTTAACTATACATAATATTATATATTATTATAAACTTCATCGTACACGTGTCGGTCGCTTTTTTCACGCATACATTATTATAAATTATAATAAATAATTGAACACACGCGTCGTATTTAGACGCGCGCGTGTGTACAGACACGCCGCTGCCCTGTTCGATCAACCCCAGCAAGGGAATACGGTCTGTAGCTCGGATCACATCAGCTGCCATCGCCGCACAATACGCACGCACACGTGTAATAACCGGAACTAGGATTGGCGGGTAATGTACGCATTCTAGCTTAAATCATGTTGTAAAAACACAGGACTTTGAATGTGAATTTATTATTTATCATTGCGAATTAAAATAAAATCAGTACGTTGCTGACGGCATCGGTATAATATACCTATTATAACGCACGCAGAGGTATATGTTATATTTAAAAGAGGGCACGACGACAGTACAATTGTTTTTCGGTCTTCGATAAATTCTGCAGTTTTTACAAAGCGCATTTCGTTGATGCCCCTTCTCTGTTAAGTATTTCTAAATAAGTCTAAATATGATATAGTGTATTTGCGCAATAGTAAAATATATATCTAGCTTGTCGAATAGTTTTCACAAATAACATGTGTCGTATACACTCGTACAAATCGTAGCACATCAATATTGATACCATTTAATTCTCAAAAAATTTATAGACGTCT
The DNA here is from genome assembly GCA_027563435.1 of Nasonovia ribisnigri. Classification (NCBI taxonomy): domain Eukaryota; kingdom Metazoa; phylum Arthropoda; class Insecta; order Hemiptera; family Aphididae; genus Nasonovia; species Nasonovia ribisnigri. Next base: position 833,844 of record JANEHU010004926.1, on the reverse strand, counting down.
AACAGTGAACCGAAATTGACCCATCCGATCGAAGAGCGCATGTTTCGTGCTATAAATATAGGTGTTGTCGTGGGTACATACCAAATCTATACTACGCGGACCGTCATTTACAATTAAATATTGAATAATGGGCATATAATAGGCATAATAAAATAGCGAGAACCAAAATAAGCAATTAATAACGGCCAGGCCGATGAAATGAATGTGCCGATACCACAAAATTGTTGTTGTTATAGTACTACGCCACCATCGGGACGAGAAGGGTGCGCCCCTAACCAGCCTTTGCGTCTTTGTGTGGATAGAAGTGTGCAGTGTGTCCAGTGGTCGTACGCATGTTAGCGACGATCCGAGCACGTATAATTATGTTTGATTTCGTGTTTGTTTTCAATAAATTTCCACCAATATTTTGTTTAACTATTTTTGTAGTCGTTACCGTATTTGTTTTTATCACGCTGATCTGAAACCTGCGGTGAAATAGTAATCTTCGCGAGATTCAAAAAGCTTAAGCGAAAACCGTAACACCATATCGCCTCTAGATTAAACTATAAAAGTCAACTGAAACTGCAGGTTGATTTACGGTCTTTGATAGTTTGATATAAAGAGGGTGTATAGTTTTACGACAGTACCTATACTTAATTTGTTCATTGATTTTTGTCGTGAATTTACCAATGATCCGACTAGATTTGATACCCGCGTACCACTTGGGCGAATGTAGTTTCCATAACCAAGCCGGTAAACAAAATACGTATATGTTAATTACTTACTTCTACATGCGGTAGAAAAATGAGGTACCAGCTATATGTAATTTCTTACACGGTAAAAAGAGGCATTAACAAAGAAATGGATCTCACCTCACTGCCTCAACAGACGACAGAAAGTTGCAATCACAAGATGCAGAATCGGGCACTCAATCGCAAACCACTCCTTTCTAATCAGCAAAAATCCTCCACCCACATGTGATGAATGTCACACTGACCTTTCAGTTCAACACATCATTCAGGATTGTACGAAGTATACCGGGACATAAAAAACAACTTAGCAATACCACCGAATATGGAAGAAGCACTCAAAGAAAACAATACCACAAAAATCATTACTTTTTTAACCAAAATTAATCTCAAAAATAAATTTTAACAATGTACAAATATTTTTCCGTAACCTTTAAGTCTCAATACAATTTATATTTTTTTTACAATTCTCTCTTCTTTCTTCGCCTGTAATTTACACTAGGCTAATGACCTAGTGATGTTGAAGCCTATTACTACCCATAAAAAAAAGAGGTATAGGTACGTATGGCAAAAAATATATTAATATATATTATTATTATTTTTATTAACAATTAAGGAATTTATTATGATATGTAGGTACCTATATGATATTTTTATACAATTATATATAGTAATATATTTTTTGCCGTGTATAGAAACTCACACACACAACACTTTTTCCGCCCTGTAAGGACTATAACATACGTACTTTTTTTTCATCGTGTAGGAATTTATACATCTCATATTATGTGTAGGAAATAACGTACCTCTGTAATTACATTTACCTTGTACAATTACATTCTGCCTTATTTATTTTATTCCTATAAAATTTAGTTTATTTAGGTTTATAACTGTTAGGTTAGCAAGATATTTACAAAACAAACGACGTTTTAATCCGCTGTTTCAAGTCCATAGTATCTCAGTTCGTGGTTTTTAAGCCTGTATTCAAATATTCTTATATCGAAATGACTACTTAAATAAATGCCTCTAATAGCTTAATACATCGAACTACATTTCTTGATTAATATGAATTAAATTTAAAAACGAATAAAGCTAAACCAAACTTAATCTAATTATCACGGCGACGAGCGAACGACTATTATATATTATTGCTATGTGACATTCGGCGTAATATATTATAATATTATATAAAAGGTATGTTATATATACTAATATAATATGTATGTGAATGGACAAAAGTTTAGATATGTGAGCATTATAGAAATTTATATTTCGTATGGTGCATTTTTTAAACTCAACGCAATATTTATACCTCAAGACAAATTCAGTAGTAATCAGCCACGAATCCAAAGCAAAAATCTGGGGGATGCAAACATTTTTTTACAACACAAATACAATTACAACTTACACTTTATTCTTAATTTAATATTGGGTAGTAATACAAAAACATAATATTATGTGTAGGTTTACGAATATTATAGTTATAAGCATATTATAACTATATCATACACCCTATATAACACGTAATGTATAACAGCCGGTTGAGGGCTGAGATTTTTGTCGCAGGTCATATTTGACGGGTGGCAGCTAACATCGCGAATGACAAAATCGCGAAAAATAATCAGCGAAAATAAAAATTGCGAAATTTTTAAATAGTGAAAATTAAATAAAATTCAAATTTGTTACGAAAAATTAAATATAAAAACATTATCGTCACAATACTATAAAATAAAATAATAAAATATAAAAAACATTATCGTCATAATACCATAAAATAGAATAATAAATTATAAAAAACATTATCGTCATAATCCTATAAAATAAAAATAAAATTTGATATGACAAATTATAGGCAATATACCTCTTAGGTATTCTAGTTTGTCCATATTATCGTAGTCATTAACTAATTGTTTTATTGTATCTCTTTTACGTTTTCTGGACGATTCGATGGTACCCGCTATATATACTTATTTATTTTCATTTCGTTTAAACCTTGTTCCTTTTGAATTGCTTCAATAAATTTCCATATTGTTGGATGACATGAACTCAATTAATTATTGAAGCCTCTATGACACCCTTCGACATAATTATTTGTTCTAGGTAAACCAGATATAGCAGACGTATAACAGTTCCACAGTAAAATAGGAAATCTAGGGTTCCTCCGCTTCTACGTCTATTTGGACGACCGATCCATGTACCCTCAAAATAAGAAATCGTTTCGAAACTATTTGATATGGATTATCTTGAGATGACAGAGCTTGATTTTTAATTTTATCTTTACAAACGCGTTGTTTAATTTTTAAATTCAAAATTATATGATTATGTTCACTGGGTTCTTTGTCTATTTCTTCTTTTTTAAATTAATTCGCGATTTACACTGCACGTCTTCATTGCATCTCCAATACATGGTGTTTTTATATTTTTTTGTCAAACCTAAACAAATAGGTAACCATTATATTTTAATTATTTTTAATTTTTTTGACTTCGAATAAACTCCATTAACGAATGATTATGAAACTTTCACTTATGGATATGATACGACACTGATACGGATCGGGCAACGGACGACTCAATAATGGTTAAGTTCGACTATACAGCTTATCTTTATTACCTTATGTGATCGAAGACACAAAAGTACAAAATGGCATTGATTATCTAGTATTATTATTACTTATTTCTTTATTAATGTTTAATATAGGTAACGAATAGAATTTCTTACTTTTCGCTACATACCTATGTTTTCGCTGTTAAAACATTTCACGTTTTTTATTCTCGCTGTTCTATTTTCGTGATTTTAACTTTCGCGGTTTTCATATAGACTCGTATGATGGATGATAGTTTATGCTAGCATTATCCATGTAGAAATGTGTACAGTGCATTTTCAAAAATCATCGCGATAATATGATATACCAGGCGAAAAATGCAGTTACACTTACTATCGTACATATATATATATATATATATTATATGATATACACATTATACGGGCGTATAGGTATATATACGAATATTAGGAGCTATACATAAGTGCCTATAACTATTATAACCACCCTATAACGTAATGTACAACAGTCGGTCGAGGGCTGAGATTTGTGCCCCGGGGTTCGTATAATAACCGTCAAAATCAACCCTCCTCCCATTCGTCCGACGACCGGCCGCCCCGCACTGCCACCCACCTAGACCCACGCCGCCAAACTGGCAAGTCGTGCCTACATAGACATCATGACAAATACCCGTCGTACACAGCATATTGTGTGCACTGTATGTACGCGCATTTTCGTAACACTGCAGCAAGCATTATAATATAATATAATAGCGACATAGTGCAAAGTATAATATTATAACTATGGGGACAGAGAGCGGAAAAAAAGCGAAAGCGCTGCACGGATGGGGCGGCGGTGGCGAAGAGGAGATTTTCGTTCGCACGACGCCGCGATTTTTATCAACTCGCCACCCACCCGTGGCATGACGCGCGCGCGGTTCCGTAGTGCATGTAATGCATAATACAGTGCCGCCGAGCGGCAGCTGCAACGGCTGTGGCACGCGCCCCCCTTAACCCACCCCCGGTTCACATGACCCACCGACAACAAAGGTATCTCCGCGCGCGCTCACACACACAAGCGCGCGCGCGCACAATGGTATTATAATGTACATATATATATATATATATTATATCTGTATATACGTGGTGTGCGTTCGCGTTGTTTATTGTTATTATTGTTATTGTCGTATGTACCTACGCGCGCCTACGTCACTGCACAACCACCGCCGATGAGTGTACTGGGCGTCGGGCACCGGGGTCCTGCCCCCTGCATCGGTCGGCGGCCGCGGCGATTGGCCGGTGGCGGCGGCGGTGGTGGTATACTTGCGCGCCGCCGATAAACGGTGCACAGACTACGACGGACCACCGCCGCCGCCGCCACCACTTTAATACCACGACGGCGACACCAGCAGCAGTCGTCAGTCGGCAGTCACGCACCGCTACAGGAGCGGCGCGCACCGACGAGACAGACACGCGGCGCGTCAGCACTGAAGATTCCGAGTGCATCAGGCGCAGGCATTCTATATCAACCGACGACGCGGCATCATAAAGTGACGATGACCGATTACGCTCAGGCCACGGCTACAGATCCGTCGTGGACGTGGTGGATGACCACGGCTGCGGCGGCCGTGCGCATGCAGAACCTTCAAAACCACCACCACCACCATGGAGACGTGAGCGGTGGCAGCGATGTGGACGACGAATACGCCGGGCCCGGCGGGAAGCGACAGCGGATCGGCGAAGTCAAGGAAGAGTATTGGCCGGTCGCCTTGGACCGCAGCGACCGCGGCGCACTGCTACTACGACATCGGCTTGAGACGAACGACACGTCGTCCGCGGGCCCACTTGACTTGTCCGTGAAAGCCACGCTGACGACGACGGCTGCGCGCATAGTGGACGGACGAGTGGGGACCGACGGGTACCCGGCCGCCGTGACACCGGAGAAACGGCCGGTTGCCACTACCGCGAGCGCCAACCGCGGTAAATCGTCCAAGAAATCGGCGACCGGCGGTACGGCGACCGCGACGACGGCGGTAAAAGCGGCCACGCGAAAACTGCTGCCACAGCTCATGTTCGACCGCCGCGTTGACAGGTCGTCGCCGGTGTCCGGTACGATAATCGTACCGGCCCCTCCCGAAGAACCGATGGCAGCTGGCTGTAAACGGCTGGCTTCGACCTCGTCATCGTTGTCGTCGTCGTCGTCGTTATCATCGCCTCCGTACCCGGCGTCAGCCGACTGTGGTGGACAGGACGGTGACCCGCGGGATGACGACTACGACGGTGGTGACATCGACCCCGAATTCAACATTGTCGTGGCCACCGACGAGGCCCGTCGTCGGATCGAGAGCATCCCCAACGCGCTGGGCCCATACCGGTGCCGGCTGTGCGGCGTCCGGTACGCCGACGCCTTCGCACTAGCCCGTCATCGGTGCCGGTGCATCGTACACGTCCGGTACACGTGTCCCGAGTGCGACAAGGTGTTTCAATGTCCGGCCAACTTGGCATCGCACCGTCGGTGGCACGGCACAGGGGCGGCTGTGAAAACGACAGGCGTCGGTGCTAATCGCAGCAAGAGCGGCGATAACGGCGGTAAACCCGTCAGTGCAACGTCCAATATCGTCAGCGACATTGCCGCAGCCGTCGATGTCAACGACGGCGACGCTGGCAGAGTAACGACGGCGCCGGTAACAACCGCGTCCGGATTCAAAAAGAACATGTTGCAGCGCGCGGTGCAGGCAGCCGCGGCTGCCGCAGCCAACGACAACAACAACAACGACGGTGGCGATGGCGACAACAAGGACAAGAACTGCAAGAACGACGACGGCGACGACATCGCCAAGTAACCAACTTTCACAACACTTTTATAGGTATATTTGATATTTATTGAAATTATTTGGTAGGTTTATTTTTAATAGAATTGTACACACATTGGTAATTTTAATTTTGGTGTAATTAGTATTACACACAAGGATTATATTGACCGCCGTCGTCCCCGCGCGCTCCACTTACGCCATTCTACGTCAAGCTGTAAGTAATGTTACAATCAACAGCGATTAGGGTTTTAAATAGTCTACACCGCATATTTGTATTCAAAAAAAGTTTTAAACCAGTTAATTATATTTAAATGATTTACATGCAATAGCTCTGCTTAGATACAAAATGTCTACAAATCTATCGATAAAAGAATAACAAAACTATCAAAATCCATTTTAACCTCAGTTTTCTCTATATTATATCGGTTCAGAATAATAAATAATACGTTTTGATTTTAATTAATAAATAGGTACCAACTTTATGTATGGTGTAGTCATAGAAACAATTCTAGTCAGAAGTCCTAATATATTTCTAATCATAAATAATTAATTATGTGTACCATTGTACCTATTCGGTTGTATGAAAATATTTCTAGTCATAAATAATTAAGTATATTATCTATGCGGTATGTATGAAAACAGATTTCTAGTCATAAATAGTTAAATATATATGCCTATGTGCGTGTATGCAAATATTTCTAGTCATAAATAATTAAGTTTACCCATATGTATATGCGATGTGTATGAAATTAATTCTAGTCATACATGCGTGTACTCATATATTATAATAAACAATACCTATAATATAACAAATATTAAGCATGCGAAAAAAGTGTATAATATTGAATATTTCAGTCTATAAGTTAAGATAAGTTTATCGTAATATTAACAGTCTAGTCTAACTTGAACATTTTCTAGTCTTAATTTTTAAACTAATAACTTAATTCTAGTCTATTTTATTCATATTTAAATCATCAGTTACTTACCTCTCTTATATTATATTACGCACGCACGCAATCAAACAATAAATCAAAAATCATCTTCTAGTAACCCTCACCCTCTATTTCTCTGAACAATCCGTTTGCCACTTTGACAATATTTTTAACTGTTTTTTTTTTTTTATGCATAATGAATTTAAGTTTAAATTTCCACGTGGAAAATAAGTTGTCATGTACCACTCGGCGGTGGCGGGCATTCAAGTCGCCGCAGCCACTGCAGTATGTACCTATTCTAATAACAAAATACATAATAATTTTACCTATAGGCTATAGTTCTGAATACGTCACCACCGAGTCGTATGCAACAGACCCTGGGACATAATGCGTCAGTATTTAGATTATATTTAGTACCAACAACAATAATTATGTGGGTTGTGTTGAATTGTTATTACCTACTGTTATATATAGATAAGTTTATGGTAAACTGTTATACATATAATATATTTCATAATTTATATATAATATATTTCATAGGCATGTGCGGTGACAGTCAGTGGTTGTCAATTTATGAGTGTAGGTGTATATATAATTTCAAATTGACTAAATTATACTGCTGCCGCACTTCACATTTGATATATAGGAATAGTTTATATATTACTGTAATAATGTATATAGGAAGTCCGAAGTATGCATAAATATTTATTCATTAATTGTATATTATTATGAAAAGCCGTCATACGGCACGAGTACGTTCTAGTCATTTCCCCCGAGATATTATATATTTGACCGGTACCTATATATATAATATATATGTATAGGTACGTCTTATAACCTTTTCCTCCCAAATAAATTTATACTATATTATAAGAATATGTTTTGTATATATTATCGTATTTTAAGCAGTAGATAGTAATAATCTAATAAAAATATATGCATATCTATAATTGAAGAATTATTTAATCCGTGCAGTCTAGTCTAGTTGAAATAATTAATAAATTCTAGTCAAGACTCAAAATGTAGTCGAAATGCAATATAGTTAAGAACATAATATATCTAGTCGAAATGTATGATCTAGTCAAGCTTAGTCAATGGAGTATATTATACTGTCAAAATAAAAAATAGTCTAGTCGGAATAAAATCTAGTCAAGCTTAGTCAATATGCCTACTACCTATATAGGTAATTATTATAGTTTAGTCGCAATAAAATCTAGTCAAGCATTATGGGTTATACATATGATATCATATATATTATACTTTTATACTGTGTATCGTGTATGTGTGTGCATTGGTTAGTCGAATAAAGACTAAAGAGTATATAAAAACCTAGCTGAAACGTAGTCTAGTCAAGTCAGAATCCAGCTTAGTCAAAAAATATAGCTTACTTTGTCATGACTCGAATGGGTTCTATACTATGTAGTTGACATATACTATAATATGTATGCGGTGCAAGAAATATAAATCAGAGCTACCTCCGAACAAAGTTAACCACTTCAAGGTTTACATAAAAGTAATTCTCAAATATATATGTATATGGATATATATTTTAATTTGTATATCTGAGTAGTTTTTAAAATAAATATTTACATTAGTTGTATCAATGCACCTAAAATCTAAATAGATAGGTATGACAGGTATGTTGACGAGTAATAAAAGTATAGGCGTGCGTATATGGCGGCGGTCATGATAAATAATATTATGATGTACAAAAAAAAAAAAAAAAAACACTTAAATAATTAATTAATATCAATGTGTCTACATATTATATCAATCTATAACATTCTACGATAGTACTTATCCTAATAATCAATTATGTACACTACGTAGGTATACCTACATCATTATTCAATATTAATAGTAAAAATAAATATATATTATATATTATTATGCAAAAAATACCATACCACATCAAAGTTTATTGATTACTATTTATTGAAATGTATTATCTATTTTACTATTATATTTATATTTGTATTATTCTATTTTGTATATATATATATATATATGTAACAGAATTTGTATTGGTCATTCAAACGAAAAATCGTATGGATACGAGTACCAAATAGTCCTATATTCTAGGTAAATGGTATATCTTTATAAAAATAGATACATATATTGTAGTAATTATTGATTAATCTGTATCTGAAATTATAATATCAATACTATACTAATTAATATATTTATTTGTATCATCCCGTATTATTTCTATTTTTCATTATAACACGAGTAAAGGACAAATACGTTTTATTTTATTTTTATTTACATAATATACTATATTAATTATTTACTTATTAATAATTTTTAATTTTATCATAATCCAAATATATATTATATTTTATTTATTTTGTATAAGTTTATACTTAGGTTTAATAGTATTTTTTATTTTTAATTTTAAACACATTATTGTTGCAAATTTTGCATCGTATATTTATTGTTAATATTTTTGCACAAATTATATCATAAGTACGCGTATAAAAAAAAATTTTAAAACTATCACTATTATTACTATTACTTACCTACATTATTATTTTTATTTATTTTTATATTATTATTATTATTATTATTATTATTATTATTATACGCGTATTTATAACTATATTTTATTTGAAATAAATACAGATATATATAATACCATTTTTAATTTGTTTCTCAATACCATCATTACATATTGCACATAGTATCAAACTCCACCACTAAGTACACATGTATAATACTTAACCAATAGCCACCTAGCCACCTAGGTGTGTATAATGTAATAATGTTCCTTCTAATCAAGATAACCGTTCGCAGAGTGCAAACTGCATAGGAATAGTGCATACATAACTAATGGCTATTAGCGGTAGGGCTGGTGGAATTTTAAATGTTAATACAGCCATACAGGTATCCGGTATTTGTTTACTATTGGTATCTATAAGGTATTACTGGATATACTATATTTTTGGTAATTACCTTAAATACCGTACCTCGGTAATTACTGAAAATACCGAAGCTTCGATAATCACCAAAAATTCCATACCTCGGTAATTACCGAAAATACCAAGACTCAGTAATTACTGAATATACGAGCGGTGGTCGTTTTGACGAAGGTAATAATTGTCATTAATACCGTTTCTTCTTTTTTCTCTAGAAGTTTTCAGCACCATCACAATGATCTCTTTCACTCTTTCCATTTCACTCGATCCTGAGCTATTTCTCTCTATTCCTGTTTTCCCATCCTGTTAAGGTCCTTTTCCACAGCATTCAGCCTTCTTTTCCTGGGTCGTCCTCGAGGTATTTTTCACACTCTAGAACTACTCTACTTATATCATCCTCTTTTCTTCACATCATGTGTCCCATTTATTCCTGTAATTCTTTGTTAAATGTTTTCCTCCACATTCCTTTTTCGATGTCATATAGATTGGTACACATATTAATATATGCCTCCTTATTTTATATTCAAAAGTCTTTAGTGATACTGGTGGTAATCCACGCTTCACTGCAGCCATAAGTAAGGCTATAAGAGTAAATGTTATTAATGCTGGTATATAACTTTGCTATGGTTTTTTTAGAGAATAATTTTGATTTTAGGAATTTACTTAAGGCCAGCGTGACGCTATTTCAGCATTTATTATCCTTAATCCTACCTCGCTCGTCCAATCATTTTTAGTACTTCGAAGTGCCCCCAAGTATCTAAACTCGTTGATGTTTTCAAAGGCTAGTGATCAAACTTCGGTGTTGTCTTCAATATTTTGGTTTTTCCCAAAAAAGAACCTTATGGTATATTTATATACCTACTATAGTACCTATCTATTTAATTATTTTAATATGTATATTGTATACAGAGCATATGGTGTTGAAAATATTGTATTTTATTAAAACAATTGTCAAAATATGTCAAACACTATATTAAACGATATATATAATAACGCGTATTATTAATAACTAATATACAGCATAGCTATGGGATATATATAAATTTATTTTTTATTAAAATTTTGTAATTGGCAATTTTTTTAATAAAATATAGTTATTACTATACATATACGTACAATATATATAATATACATAGTACATAGATAGGTAATATACCATAATGTGTCATTTTAGATTCTGAGTGGAGCGATGAATGTATTGATTTCACAATGAAGTGTGTTTTTTTTTTATTTTCTTGTGTTTGTCATCACCTTTTAAGACAGTAAAAATGCTTCTATTTTCTTCAATAGTACCTTTTCTGATAGGAAAGTGAAACTAGTTGGTACTTTGGCGAGTCAAAGTTTCAAAAATTTCCTAGTAGTTTTCAAAAGCGCCGTGAAAAACAAATGAAAAATTAGGGAAAAACCGGGAATTTTTACGGAAAACCAATTTTCGACAAAATCGATTTTGGGTATAACTCTAAAAGAAATGACCGTAGATACATGAAATTTTGAATGAATGTCCATATTAGCATTTTATATAAATGATACAATTTTCAAAATATTTTGAACTATTTACGGATATATTCAGTTTCCAATTTTTTTAGGTTTTTTCTATGAAACTCAATAAAAATGTATTTGTTGAGTAGAAAAACTTGAACATTTAATACAAAGCTTCTAGTATATTGTTACAATAACATATGATGAAAAATATTAAAAATCCGTAGTCACTTTTTTATAAGCATTTAATGTTCAAAATGTTCAAATTTTAGCAAAATACGTAAAAATCACGAAAATATGGAAATTATTTTGAGTTAGAAATTCATAAAAAAATTTCTTTTTAAATCTAAGATTTGAATATGTAATGCAAAATTCCTGCTAGGTTTATCTACCTTTATCACAAAAAAAATGTCTAAAAGAAAGTCAAATTAAATTGTTATGAACGTTTAAATAAGTTCAAATTTTTTCAAGATTGGATATTCAGTTGATTTCTTACGTAACAATTTTCTTATTTTGCTGTATTTCATAAACGAATAACTGTAGATACTTGAAATTTATAACATATGTTTATTTTATCATTTTCTATACTTGATAAAATTTTAAAAATATTTTTACTCATTTTGAACTATTTACAGTCATATTCTGTTTACATTTCTTTTAGTTTTTTTTTTCTATGAATGTCAATAAAAATTTATTTGTTGCGTAGAAAATCTTGAAAATTTAATTCAAAGTTTCTGATATATGGTTACAATAGCAATTGAAAAATATTAAAAATACATAGGCGCAATTTTTTTTTATAAGCATTTAAAGTTCGATTTTCGATAACATTTATCAAATTAAAAATTGAAAAATGATTTTATAGTTTAAATTGATTAAATATTCAAATTTTATAGCTAATGATACCAAAAATCTAAAAAATATAAACATACAGTTTTTTTTATAGTTATTTTATGATCAAATTTGGACTGACATGCCGTCTCCGCTCAGAATCGTTTTTCGTATAGGTACAATTATATTATATCATTGAATTCAAATTTAATATCATCCATTAAACAGTGACCTACTTGGAACCTACTGTACAGCAGAGCGACATCTACTTACCCGCCCTTTTTTTTATTACATTTTTACATTTGACTCTCATAGGTTAATTTTTTTAAACTATTTTACTATTTCTTTTTTTATTAATTTAATAAAGCTTTTACACATAACCCAGAGAGCACCAAGATAAGGCGGCTTCTATATTACTCTCTAAAAATGTATTTGTATTTGTGTATATTAAAATAATTATTATATAATATAAGTTAGGTATCTATGTATTTGTCATTAATTTTTATGACGTCATTAAAAAAAATGTTTTATAAAAAATTATTTAATTTAAATTTAAGAAACTCATACCGACTTATCTCTCCTCTATGGAAATGTTGGATTTTGTCTTCGTTTTTTTGTTGTTGTTTTTTAACTTTCATATCTTTAGGAAAGTGTTGTAAATGGAATATGGATACTGTTTAATTTAATTTAGACATCAGTTGGGACTTCTTGAATAACAGCCAACCACGTACCAACTGGTGGAGAAATAGAATAAAAACTTTTATTAAATAATGAAAGGGCTCACATGCATTAGTTGTCCTGATTAATTCTGACGAGTTAGCTGCCCAAATCTTTGGTGACAATATACTTTCATCGGATATATAGTTATCAGTTAAATAGTTACAGTATTTTTGTAGTTGTTCATTTTCAGAACAATCGGTCATTGATTTGTCCGACAGGTTTGAATTTGACGATACCACGCTTGGGTGAGGTGAAACCTATACAACAAATCATTTGTGTTTGTGGCCAAATTTCGTAGGTATATGGCATACATTATAGATTTTTCGAAATCTGATGTAATATACTGTGGTAATAATTGCTACACCAGTGTAGAACATTTGTCAACAATTAATCGAAATGCATATTTTTGAGCTCATGAATCGGGAACAATTGGATAAAAAACCGTGCTGAATACTTGAATCTCCCATCATATTTAGTATGTCAACTTCTCTTAGGAATAAAATATTTGTATGACACGAAAAAATAACAATATTTTTTTGCTGATCATTAATTGACAAAAATCTTCACCTTGCTTTGTTTTTAAACCCATTGCTTCTAAATATTTGTGGAATTCTTGTAAATTGTTTGGATTGGCAAGTAAAACTTAACTTCGGGCTTCATAAATATTTTTCCTTAGCCTTTTAATATCTCTTGTGGTGAATTGTGAAGCTTCTATATTTTCTCTAACCTCTTTTACTATAATTTTTTTTTGGTTTATTACTGATATCATCGAATGCTGTTCTTTTACAGGCATTAATAAAATTTTGCCTAGATATTACCGTCCGAACATAAGGTTTATGGTTATCAATTAAATTTTCACAATGATCATGTACCACAAAATTATTTTCAGTGTACACTATTGCTTTGCAGTATTTTGTTATGCATCGCCAACGAATGAAACCAGTGGATACGTTAACTGATCCAATACAAAATTTATAATTATTTAAAACTTATAATGGTTTTTCACAATTACTATCGAATTTAACCATTCTGTTACGACGTATATTTTATAGATGGATCACTAATCAAAAATTAGATTTAAAATAAGAAAAAAAAATTAACAAAATACACATTAAACTATTATACCAAATATTTTAATGTTAACAATGCGAATCGTTTCAAAAGTTGTACATTTACTATAATAGGTGTACTTACTTGATAATGATTAGAAAACGAATAGGCTGCGTCGTAACATTAACGCTATTGGTTTTGTACATATCGTACAACTGATACGACAAACAATATATTAGCAAAATATTCTAGATTATCATCAGCGTTAAATATATCATTGGTCGGGATATATAGATGTTTTACAACAGAAAAATAATTTCAATTTGACAAATTTTGTGAAACTTTTTCATTTGGTGGAAAATTGAATTGGCGTAAAAGAGAAAAATAGGTACACTTTTGGCGAAAACCGACCATGCTCGTTACAATATTTTTTCGAAGTCAAGAGTTCATTATTAATTATTTATTACGTATTTTGTATATGAATTTGTTTTTGAATTGACAATATATTATGTACATTATTACTATAGAATACCTATGTATGAATTAATTTACTTATAAACTTATATTCATACTTAATCGCCCAAACGGCATTGTTTGTGGAATAAACACTCGCCCAATCAGTATATGTTAACTATTAACTATAGGTATTCATCCCAACATACCACATATTTTGTCATTTTGGGTCAATTTGCCCAAACGATCTACACCTGAACATATAGCATCTGTTTTAAAAATTTTGTTGGTAAGTATTCGTTTAAAAAAGTCACAAAGTATTTTGTAATACCGAGAAAAAGGGATAGTTATCAAAAATAATCAAAACAATATCGTCAAATGCAAATTCTAAAAATAGTTGTTTTTGGCTTTTTGTAAAAATTGAAAATATCTCATGGTCCTTTAATTATAGCGTAACTTTCCGGTTAACTTTTTTTTTGTTAAAAAATAACAACTTGTGTGGAATCTTCTATTAAAATTTTAAATATAAGCTAAGAAAAGAAACATTTACACATTTCTAACTGAAAAATAATTTACAACATTTAAAAATGTCTCATGGCTATAGGTTAAACTAGTTAAAAAGAGTCAAAATAGTTTGGAAATGTATAGAAAATAATCATTTAAACATTTGGTAAAAATTTCCAGTGTGGCAGTGTCCACAGTTATTAGTTTTTGAATTAGAACAAAATATAAAATATCGATACGTTAAATAATTCGTTAATTTACCGGTAAAAATCTAATATCGTACAAATTTTTTATTCAAGCATTCATAAAAAATTAATATTACTTTCCAGTAAATTATTTTTTTAAAGTAGAACAATTATTGTGGGGAATCTTCCATTAAAGAAAAAAAACTTTTATTAATTTCCAACTGAAAAATAATTTGAAAGTTTTCAAGATTTTGATGAACTTTATCAAAATTTGAACTTTAAGTTCATATTAAAAATAATCGTACCCATATATCTAATCAAAAAGTTATTTTTCTGCAATAATTTAATAAAAACTTTAAAATCTAAAGCTTCTTATAACTGCAGTAAATAGCTCAAAAATAATCAAAATATTTTATCATATAATATGGAAATTATCATATTTATATTTGATGAAAATTTAAAATATTTACGGCAACACTAAAAAAATAATATTAATTTTACGTATGAATTCCTATTTTTCATGAATTATTTTTATTTTTCCCAACACTATCCATAACTACTGAACATTTTGAATGTTGACCTCTCATGTACCAACTATAGATTCGCTTTCCTACAGAAAAATCTGAGCTTTTTACTATATTAGGTACCCCAAAAATTGATCACTGACAGAAAAAAAACATAATTTTAAAATACTAAAAACAATTCATTATTTCGCTACACTCAGAATCAAAAATTCTATAATTATTATAAAATTTTGTTAGTGCAAATATGTATATTATAATAAAGAATAAACGGATTTTTAATTTTTAAGAATTATGTTGCAAATATGCATTTTTTAAAGGGCAGTTTTAAATGTTTTAATATTTGTAGGACATTGAAAATCAACGTTAACGCAGTAAAAAAAAATTTGTTATAGTTGTTTGCTTGTCATTTATTCATATTTTAATAGGTATCTACTGTATATATATAGTATATACTGTATTCTTCAATAATTTCGCAATTTTATGTAATTTCATGCAGTATAAACTATTTTTATCAATGATCTTTTATTTTTTTTCATAATTTATCAAAATTGATGATGTAGTGGATGGGACATTTGAACTATGGTCTGGAGGGATGGTTGAACTTTGGTTATATTATAAGTACTTAATAAGAAAACAAAAAAGATTCTTTCAGTATTGTCATTTATAAAAGTGTTATAATAAGTGTTTAACTAAAATTCAAAGCCTGATAAAATGGTTATTATTAATAAATCCAAAAATTTTCTTTTGTTATTGTTGTTTATTTATAAAAAGTGTTATTAAAAAGGGCGGGTAAGTGTATGTCGCTCTGCTGTACAGTAGGTTACAAGTGAGTCACTGTAATGGATTGTGTTAGATTTTAATCCAATGATATAATATCATTGAATAAGAAAAACGATTCTGAGCGAAGACGGTCAGTCAGTCTATAATATCTTACTAAGTCTAAATGTATTTGATAATATTATTGTGAATAAAGTAATTAATTTTAGTATTATATAGGCATTAGTATTTACTATAGTTGGTTAAATTCATTTTTCTCAAAAAAATTATATTTTAAAATGCCATTGCGTGTATATAAAATATAACAATATATTCTAAAAGTTTCATATACCAACAAATAATATTTTTAAATTATATCAAAATAACTAAAATCATTATTCTTGGTTTAAATATGAAATTTTGTCTAAATTTGAAATTAAAATGTCTGTAAAAAATAAATGTGTTGATATATTTTTTAGATTTTTTGGTTACAGTATGATTTATTTATGAGAATTTTTGTTTTAAATTTTCAACACTTAGTTATAAAAACTGAACATTTTATAATTTTTTAATTACAATGATTTATAATTTTCGAGATTTTGACAAATTTTGTCAAAATTCGAACTTTAAATGCTTATAAAAAAAAATCGTGCCTATGTATTTTTAAAATTTTTCAACTGATGTTGTAACAGTATATAAGAAAGCTTGTATTAAATTTTCAGACTTTTTGGCCCACCAAATAAAATTTTATTGACAATTATAAAAAAAAAAACTAAAAAAATTGAAAACTAAAAATGTCTGTAAACAGCTCAAAACAAATCAAAATATTTTCAAAATTGAATGGTGTATAGAAATAGCTTATATAAACATTCAGTGAAATTTTCATGCATCTACAGTTATTTGTTTTTGAATTGCAACAAAATAAGAAAATCGCTACATGAGAAATCGAGTGAATATCTAATCTTGTACAAATTTGAACTTAAAATGCTCATAAAAATTTATTATGACTTGCTTATAAACTTTTTTTTATTGATAAAATTAGGCAAACTTATGAGGAATCTTGTATTACATTTTCAAATCTTAGATTTAAAAAGAAAAATTTTTATGAATTTCTAACTCAAAATAAATTGCACATTTTCGTCATTTTTACGTATTTTGTCAAAATTTGAACTTTGATTACATATAAATAAAAATTGTGACTACGGATTTTCAATATTTTTCATCTGACTTTGAAACTATATATTAGAAGCCTACTATTAAATTTTCAAGATTTTTTACCCAACAAATAAATTTTATTGACATTTATAGAAAAAAAAACTAAAAAAATTGGAAACTGAAAATGTCCGTTAACAGCTCAAAATAAGTCAGAATATTTTGAAAATGCTATGGTGTGCAGAAAATGCATATATAAACATTCGGTCAAAATTTCATGTCTCTACGGTAATTTCTTTTAGAGTTATACCAAAAACCAAAATCGATTTTGTCGAAAATTGGTTTTCCGTAAAAATTCCCGTTTTTCCCATAATTTTTCATTTGTTTTTCCAGGCGCTCATGAAAACTACTGGGAAATTTTGACTTTTGACCCCCCAAAGTACCAACTAGATTCACTTTCCTATCAGAAAAGGTACTATTGAAGAAAATCGAAGCATTTTTTCTGTCCTGAAACGTGATGACAGACACAAAAATAAAAAAATAAATAAAAAAAAAAATAAAAAAAAATTTTAAAAAAAATTAAAAAAAAAACACACATCATTGTAAAACCAATACATTCATCGCTCCGCTCAGAATCTAAAATGTTACATAAATAATAAACAGGCCGTGTATGGATACCCTAGGACCCTAGATCCTTATATTCTGAGTTATTCATATTATAGCAATGTAGCTGACTATCGAATAGAGAAAATTAAATGTGGAGCTAAGTAAAATGTATGTCATATAAATACTTATTGTCGTCCTTCCTAGTGTTATGATAACAATGAATAATCAACAAAACTTTAAAGTGTCTATAATTTTTTTTTCAAGTGATACTTCTTATGCTACACCTGACTGTTTAACGCGGCCACTCCTATATACCTACTTCCAGCGCACCACTCCACTTATACATATGTACAGCACGTGAAACCCGTTGCCTCTCCGCTATCAAGCACAGTTGTTTTATTAAGCAAACAATTAATTGTGTAACCATTTTACGAATTAAATTAAATCAATAAGTAATTTCATTAATATACACAGCTACTTTTTTTTCATAAAATGCATAATATAATTTACATAATTATAATGCAACGCATATTGCTTAACGTAAACACAATTCCGTGGTTTGATTTAAAATAATTTACTCAACCATACATATAGCTATAATAATAAATAAAAGCATAGAAAATAAGCATTTTAAGTTCGAATTTTGACAAAATACGTAAAAGTCACGAAAATTATAAAATTATTTTTGGTTAGAAATTTATAAGAAAATGTCTTTTTAAATCTAAGATTTTAAAATTGAATACAAGATTCCTCATAATTTTGTTTAACTTTATAAAAAAAAAAAAAATATCAAATTAAATTTATATGCGCGTTTGAAATTCAATTCTTTACATTGGATGATATTCACTCTTCTTATTTTGTTATAATTCAAAAACGAATAACCGTAGATACTTAACATTTACAGATGTTTATTTTATCATTTTCTATGCTTAATATAATTTTCAAAATAATTTGACTCGTTTTGAGTTGTTAACGCCTTACGAGTTACGAACATTATCGATTTTCGTGTTTTAGTTTTTTAACTTTAAATATCAATAATAATTGCATTCGTTGGGTCAAAACTTAAAAATTTAATACAAGAAGCCGCTCTTCGCATATTGTTCCAATATGAGTTTAAAATTATTAAAAATATACAGATACAAAATTTTTTTTATAAGCATTTAAAGTTCAAATTTCGATAAAATGTATCATATTGAAAATGTACAAATTATTTTATGGTTAAAAATGTATACAATTTTCAATTTTAATAGGTCAGATTAAAAATTAAAAATAAGGTTCCATGTAAGTTGTTCATACAATCATATTGTAACCAAGAAATATATAAACATAGTTTTATTTTATAGTTATTAGAAGTTTAAGTTTGGCCGAAATTGAGTATTTTAACGAATTTAGTTCTATATAAATTAAAAATTGTTTTCGTGAGTACTTGAAACTTCTAATTTATATAAAATACCAAATATAATAATTCAAGTTACCGGCTTCCGTAGGTATTAATAATAATAATATAAATATAATATAAAATATCATTACTCATTAGCGGACAAATTAAAATTCACTAAAAAGGCATTTGGTCAAAAATTTGTGGACTACCTCGGGTCAACTTTTTTTAATTATTTGCCAATTTATATTTAATTGTGTTCTTTAACTCCAGGAATTTAGAAAAATATAATTTAAGTAATTTTTTTTTAAAATGGTTAATTGATCCTCTAGAATAGTTTGTTTGTTTATTTTATTTTTTGGTTGAATAGTTTTGTAAATGAAATTCATGTAGGTATCAATAATTGCAATTCAACAATGTACCTATATAATATTAAATTTAGTTTTCTTAATGTTTATAATATTAATTAATGTATAAATATATTAAATTTATTATTGTATCGTCATATAGCAACTCTCTGCCAACAACATAAGGCTATCTTAAAGTTGGTAGATAGTATTTATTATACGAATTTTTCAATTATTTATAATTAGGCTTATAGGTACTTCTAGCAGTTGCATAGGTACTTGTTAATTAGCAGTGCGAAATAAATTCATTCCTCGGTGCCATGATATCAAATCTAAGATTTAAATGTGCATATTTTTGCATATTTGATAGATTTTTCAGGACAGTACTTATTTTGCATATTTTGACAATTTTTTCAAATTTCAAATCAAAAACTATAGATACATATATGATATAATAGTTATAATACTTATAACTTAGGTATAACTAATAATTGTAAATACATATTTGAACCGATCAAAAAAAAAAATAATATATACATGCTTCCAGTAATATGCTATCTACATTCACCACTCATAATGTTTGTGTAGACTGTAGATATATATATTATATATAATTAATAATCCTATAAACTCGTATCGACCGTATCGCCCACTCGTTGTCGACCGATAGGCGATAGCCGATAGGTAATAGTTATTATTTTATTAAATAATTTCGGTTATTTGTTCAGTGTTCTAAAATAATAAGAATTAAAACATTTAAACATTGTTTTATTTTTACTTTAGGATCGGAAAATACGGAAGAAAACTAAAATTTAAACCAATAACCTTTTAAAAATTCAATTTATTAAATAATTTTCAATTCAAGTAATAATATATTCTAATATATAATATAAATTCTAATAAAATAAATATTTAATTTTACCACTTATTTGTTACTTAATTATTTGGGCATATCTATCTTAGTGCATATGCGGTTATTTTTAGGTGCATATTTTAGAGCATATTTGGCCATTTTTTAGAGCTAAGAGTCCTTAAGCCTATTTATAATAAATATTTCTTAAATAAAAATAAAAAAATTCAAATTTAACACTGTCCATTACAGTGACCCACTCTACAGCATAGTGACACCCGCTTGACCGCTTTTTCATGTTATATGCTTCTTTCAAACATATGTACTATGTAGGTTCTCATTTGAAGAACTAAAGTTGTTATCGCCACAGTATACTCCTCAGTAGCGTAACTACGGAGGGGGATTTGAGTATCGTATACCCCCGTGACTTTTTTTTTAAAACTGACAAACCATATTTATGTACTTATTTAATTTAATTATATATTTACATAATTATATTATAATTTATAGAGCCATAATAGAGGTACTAATTATATATAGTATATTTTATAGAAACATCAAATAAACCCTAATTCCCAATGGTAGCTGTAACTAAGGTAAAGACAATCACTATTGCAATATTGCACAAATATATTTAAATAACGCAGTTTAGCTCAATTTTAGGATTTTTTTCGGAAACCTATAGTCACGTATATTTCAACGAGTTAAGCACAATAGTCCAAACAGAATTTGTCTGCAGTTGAACTTAGGTATCAAAAAAAAAAATTGAAAATTCGTTTTAAGCTGTAAACTATAAGCGTTGTGCGTGTGCGTAAAACACTAAAAAAAGGTGAACTTTTTAGGCTATACAATAAAAACTAGTGATTTCCGGCACCATCGTTCTTAACTGGTTAACCAGTATTGTAATAGGTTTCCAAAAAAAAATTGAAAAATTAGAGTGGGTGCTAAACTTGATTTATATTTTATACCTACCGTTAAATTTAACAAATATTCAAACCGTTTGAAAAAAAAATTTCAAACAACTCCCGCCCCCCCCAATCAAAAAATTCCTAAGCATGCCTCTGTTATATTGTATGTCAAAGTAGTTGAATGATTGAATGAAACAATAATCATAACTATAAATAAAAAAGGCGATAAGTCAAGTTGTAAGTAGGTACTCAACAAAGACTGAAGTACTGAACTATCATTCTAAAACTTAGATTATTAAGTATCTGAGAGGATATTCTTGAACCAGCAACACCATACGTATAGACAAAAATAAAGTTGAGTACAAGTGCAGTTTCCTAAATAGAATGTTAACAGACAACAAAGAACATAAGAATTTAGAACAGCTCAGTCATAGGCCTGCAACTAATAGAAAAATAATATGAATACCACCAAAATATCTGACAACTATTTTTTGATTATAAAAAGGTGTAAGATAACATACTGCTAAGACTATCTATAATATAATTATTAATTAATATAATGGATGAGTTTGGGACCCCGTAGAATTAGTAGTAGCAGTGCAGCATTGACAAAAATGTGAGTGGAAGATACGCCGAATTAATAAGGGTTCAAACCATAAGTACAAGTTACGGAAAGAGCAGTCGGTACTCGGTAAGATAGGATTTAAAATCAATACAATAATGATGGAATTGTTATAAAATGGATTTAATATCAATATGTGAGCCCTAAATTTCGAAAAAGTCAACGAATTCTAGTACCTATGACCTATATTGAGGATAAAAATTATTGAATGGTTGGATGTGATGCGGAAAAGTGAAGACAATATAAGTAGAGAAATCATGAATTGAAAACGAATAAGGAAAATACCTTGAGGATAGCCCAGAAAAAGAACTGTGAATATTGTCAAAGAATACTTGGATAGAATAATGGGAGTACAAAAATGGTGAAATAAAGAGATTTTGTGGAAGATTCAAAATTATAACAGTGGCGAAAATGTGGTATTAAATGTCAGAAATAGATGATATTAATATTATTGAGTAGCTTTGAATTAGTTTTTTTTATTGTACGGTATAAAAACCATTTATAATTGTATTCTTACATGCCTACCTTTTAAATACAATTATTTTAATGTAACCTAACTTAGTATCACAACTAAAAGTTATACGATTCTATAAAGTTTCAACCAATAGTCATATGGTAATTCATAACATTTTTATAAGAATAAAATATAGTCAACTAATATTCTAAAATCCAGAGTTAAGGCTGATAAATAGTTTCAATATTAAGAGGAGACCACTTCCATATGAATGGCCTACATCTAACAAACTTACAACATGGCAAATTTGAGTTCAGCAGAACAATTGGTTCTGAATTGTGTTGATTTTAATACTAAAATTATTTTACCTATAATCAAAGTTATGGGTAAGTGCATTGTCTGTTTGAAAGTTGTATTTTATTTTAATTTTTAAGTGAGTTATGAGCATTTTTATATTATTTTTTATGATTTTTTTTAAATTAAAAATTAAATTTTCAATAAAAACATCAATGCATAACAATAAGGGGAAAGCCCAATTGAAAAGGGTTGTAGGCGATAACTTTTAGAGATACTTTATCATAATATACCATTTAAAGGTAATTTTTATTAAATGTAATATATTCGGGATAATATTGAGTATTATACCTTTTATACCCTCAATTTAATTTTATTAGAAATTACAACAAAAAAACCTTAGGTGAAAATAGTATACATTTAATGATTATTTTAACATTTCTCAAAAACTAATAGGAATTTTGATATGTTGACCTCCTCATACAATAGGTTACTGTAAATTAAAAATAATAAAAAAAAATTTAATGTAATTTTTTTTAATAATAATATTTTATAATTTATATAATTACAATAATAATTATAATGATCTAATGATAGTAATAATATAGTAATATATAATAATTGTGTGTATCTTCCTCGTGTTTATGTAATATATAATATTTTTCATTTTAACAAACACACACACAGATAAATACATATGTTTATATATGTATTTATGGAGTGTATGTTTTCTATCTATATGGGTTTTCATTGGCTTTAAAGATTTAAATTGTCAGTTTTGTACATATACATATATATCAGAATATTATAACTCTCGCGAGCGCACGCTCATTAACGACAACAAATAATAATAATTTCGTTATAATATTGATTTACAAACTACATAAAGACTATCACGCGCGCGAGAAATGAAACATTCATACGGTTAATATACGTATAATATTTATAATTATTAATAATAATAATAATAATAATAGTAGTAATAGTTGTAGTAGAAGCAGTAGTAGTAGTAGTAGTAGTAGCAGTAGCATACCTGTAGTAGCTAATAGTTAAGGTTAAGGCATCGGTAACGACACTGTTAAAACATATTTTATCTTTAAAATAATAAAAATTATATCATAAAAGACATAAGAAAAAAAATTAGGAGTAGCATCAGTGAAGCCACAATGGACATCAGTAATTGTAATATCGTGATAAAAATGATGCAACACCATTAACAAAAGAGTTATCTGATCAATGATTTTAATTATTTAACTATTTACAGATCAGTATGTGTAAGGTTAGTTCTTTATGATTTTGTTATTAAATAATATTGTTAAACTCCTACTAATAATACCACTACTATTATTATTATTATTACTACTACTATTACTATTACTACTACTACTACTACTATTACTACTACTACTACTATTGCTAACAGTTAAGAATGTTTACATTATATATTATATATTTATATATATATAATTATTAAAAAATAACAATTTTTAATATTTAATTAATCTAATATTATTTACACACGCACACGCTTACACAGGGGGAGAGGGTTAAATCTAATTTAATTTACATTAAAAATAAGAAAATTAAAATTTTTATAACGCCACATTTTGCATTAGTTATACGCGTTTACACGTGTGTTGATTGTTATTGTGATTATATCAAATCAATAGAATAATAGCAATGATAACATCACATTTTTGAGTACATAATATCGAACAATTCACATAATATACATTTAATAAAAATAAGAACATGCATGTAAACATGTTTTACATCACATATTTAATTTCACCAATATTTCACTCTTCATCAAATTCTCATACACATAAATATTCACAGAACATTCAAGTATGTCATATTCTATTATAATTAGCATTTCTCATAATTTCTTTTTCTCAAATGATACTTTTTTTGTAAAACATGATTTTAATGTGGAGCATATGTAATCACATATTACCATATACAAATACTATTGAAAATAAAATGTACACATACAAACACACCACAGCAGTATGTGCGCATCGATAACAACATTGTACGTTCATTACATTATTTTAAAATTCCACCACATTAAATTCTAACATTTTTGATCTTTAATTGTATACAACTATAATACACGCGTATACATGTGTATGCTTGTATATATAAATAAATATATAGATTATACATACACATGGACACGTGTATGTATTGAATGACAAATAATTATTATCGCTGCTACTACCACTCCTACTACTGTTGTTGCGCTGCAATTGGAGATGCTGCTATTGGTGCCGTTGCTATTGGTGCTGCTGCTGCTGTTACTGCTGTTTGTACAGAATCCAAACTATTGTTACTACTAGTCTTGTTGTTATTATCTACTGATATTAGTGATGCTGCAGATGGTTTACCACGGCCGCTAGATGATATTTCGAGTTGTCCCAATCGTTTCCATAACTCTTCACGTTCAGTTTCCTTTTTCTTCTCTCTGTAAAAAAAACAACAACAAAATTGTAAAAAATATTACTCAATATAGTTAAGTTTTTACTTTTGTCGTTCTGCTTTATAATTAGCAGTTAATTCGTCGAAAAGTTGACTATTCATTTCCATGAACGTTTTCAGTACATTATAAACTAATGCTACAATGGTTTGATTCCAATGTTCCTTACTGATACGGTATAATGCTGGAAACATGATTGGCATGATTGTCTGGTTATTTTCTTCTATCAGACTCATAATGTATTCGTTGTTCCACAAATATAACGCTCGTTCGGCAACCTAAATTGAAAAAAAATCATTACATAATAGAAAATACAATCAAAACTTTATAAATTACATTGTCTATATCAAGGCTTAGAACTATAGTTGAACATAATATTAGAAATAATACACCTTATCACAATCTTTTTTAATTTTGTCAGAGTACCAAAATCGAAATTAATATCAATATCTGATGACCTGGAAGTATATGTTTGTTTGGTTTTATACTATAGTTAATACACAATATTCATGTTAACTAGAACTGTAAATAATTTTTCTGCAATTTTAAGTTTCAAAATTATAATTATAACCAAAAAACTTTTAGTTTTAAAACATAATTCAATACCGAAAAAATAATCTACTAAGCATTGCTAATGCAAATATTTTATAGGTAGAGTTGTACAAAATTTTATCAAGATAATTATTCCAATGATTTTTTTACAATTATTCGAATAATTTTCAAAGATAGTTATTCGAATATTTTTTCGTTATTTTATTTTAGTAGTTTAAATAAATCATTTTAATAATTTATATCCAATTTAAATCTAATTCTTCACTTTCTTCTATTGATACATTATATTTGTTTTATTTATAATATTTTTGCATTTACCCGAATAAAATACGAATTTCAATTGTTATTGTTTTTAATACCAATGAGATTTTATTAAATTATCAAACATGTGTGTTAAAATAACCGAAAATTATTCGAATGAATAATTTTTTATTCGAACAACGCCCTACTCCAATTATAAGTATTGTAAATTTGCTACTTCATTATATTAAATACACAATAGAATTATTGCAATAAAAGTATCCATGCCTGAAAATGAGCACTGGATACGCAACGAGCAATTTGTTTGAATAGATGAGTTTCAATTTTTTGAAATTGTAATGGTTCAACAACATCAAGAATTTCTTCCATTTCACCGAGGAACATAACCTGTAAATTAAAAATTAAAATTAAACATAGTGAAAAACTATTATACAGTTAAATATGCAAATTAATAAGAAAAGAATCCTATTAATGAATTAAACTAATATTTTTATTATTATTTATAATTATAATAATAAATAATCTTCTATTGTATATTATTTTATTAGTTTAAATCCATAAATTATTCCATTATTCGAAAGTTTGGGAATCGTCCAACCCTTCAATGTTAAAAATAAATAATTACATAATTATAATAACAAATATCAGTTAATTTTTAAAAGCTTTATGAAGTAAGGTTGTCTATTACATTACCTCTTTTAGGCTACAAGTTTTCGGCCAATACTTGAGTAGGCCTCGAATGACAGATTCAGTTAAAGAGCTATCCTTTTCGATAAATTGAACTACACAATATGCTAATTGTGCATGGTACAGACTTAAGCATTTGACTTTGTGCAGAGGTATGAGCACTTTAACCAGGAACTGCTTGTGTTCGTTCTTTAAGGGGAGTGCGAACCCATTGATAATGCTTATGTAGGCAAAAATATTTGTTTATATTAACTTGATTAAAATTGATTTACATATAAATTAAAAAATTATAATAATAAATATAAAAGTAATTTACCTTCCTAGTATTTCTAATAGTTCACCAACACCATTGAAATGTTCCGTTTCATAAATGAACCTATAATAAACAAAATATGTTTTGATTGATTTTGAAGTAATAATTGAAGATATTTTTGAAAATACTAAGTACCTATTTAATTTTTATTAGTTATATAATTTATTATTATACAAACCTTAAAAATATATTGTTGATTTGCTTGCGAATAAAAGCACGCAAGCCCAGGAATTTTCCATAAATGCGATGCAACACAGTCTTCAGGAAGTCTCTCTCCCTTGGGTCCTCCGTATCAAATAATTCAAGGAGCTATGTAATATATTAAATTATTTAATAGAATAATAATTTTAGCTATAATAAAAGTATACTATTTTTAGATGTTAATACTTATTATGGTCTTGTGAACTAACAGTCCAATTAACTACATAATAATTTTAAAGACAACAATTATTACCTACGAATAAATATATTTGTGTCCAGCTGAATGGTAAGCATTTTAATACACAAATATAACTTATTGTGATAACTGATAATTATCAATTTATCTAACTAAATCTCCTTTAAATCCACATAATATAGGTTAGTTTTAATTGTATATGTTTATTATTATTTAAATATCATAAGCTATTAATGTCATTAAAATCATCAATCTCAGGGGACGGTTAAAAACATTTTAGGGACAATTTAGTGTCTATAAAGAATAACTGAATCTTGATTGGTTCTCTAAAAATCTAGTCATTGTTCTAAAACGCAATCTCCAATAAACACATCTGTATATTGTATTAGTACTATACAAATTTTACATTTTATTCTACATTCCTGACAATAGAAGAGGTGATAGTGAAGTTTATAAGAACAGCATAATATGGTTTGTAAGTAAAAAAGGTATTCAAAAGTGGGATCAACTAATTATTATGAAGGAAGAGGTTTTCTTTGTGATATCATGATCTTAATGTACGCTGATTACAAAAATAAAATACCAAATAGTAAATAATATTGTTTTTGTTAAGACAGACTAATGACAAATCATAAATATTATCATTTTTTTTTTTTAATTAAATTTGTTTAATAAATCTCAATTACAAAAGTTAAATTACAAATTACAAATTACATTGCTTCAAAATAATGTGAGACACTTATTAGCATTTTAAAATGTAAAACATCTTAGGATGTATAATATTAACACTTTAACTGTACATAAAAAAACAGTATCACAACAAGCTGTATCTTACTTTATTTTTACCATGTCTACATTTATATGAAAATAATAAGTTGTTTAAATAAGCTATGTACTCAATACACATATTTACATAATGTAATTATTTTTATAGGTAGTAATAATTAATAAAATATTTATACATTCTCAATATTTATTTTGCTGTCAGTTATTTTTACCTGCAAGACAAATTTCTGATCAATGACTTTTTTGCCAATTGCTGGTTGAAAGTCAGGCGATTCCAAAAAGCGTAAAAACAATTCATAAACAAGCTGAAAAAAATTTAATAGATTTAATGATTAACATAACAGAATTTCTGCAATATTTAAGATAAATAAATGTCACATAAATTAACAACTTTATTATTAATAATTATTGTGTATACCATAATTAAATGTTTTGTTGTTTTATCTCATTAATTGAATTTAAAAATACTATAATATTTTGAACGCAGAATATATTTTCTCTGCTTAAATCAACTACAATAACATTAAGCCTATCTTTTAGTTTTCAGATTGCCCACTGTAAATAAATAAAATTTAAAAAAAATTTTTAAAATAATATCACTATTGGCTAATAATCTGTTTCAACTATCGATCTTAAACAGTATATATAAAATATTTAATAAGTCTACATTATTACAATTAAATACAATGTACCAAAAATCAAAATTAAGATTTAGTTATTTCAATGTTACACTATTGCAAAAAAAGATAATCAAAACATCAGTGACATAAATATAACATAAGTATGGTGTATAGAAATAGAAAAATTAATTATTTATAATTTATTTTTATAGGTACTTAACCTTACTTAAAATAAATACAAATTGGAAACTATTCTTTGTTTCTTATTATTTAATAAATAAATATATTTACTGTTAAATGAGGCCATGATGCTTCCAATGTAGGATCATCTTCTTCAGGATCAAAATCTGGATTATCACTGGGCGGCAGTGTTCTGAATAAATTTGAAGAAATCTAAACAAACAATTTATTAAATAATACAGTTTTTAGGAACCATAGTGGTTTTTTGTTAAAATAATAGTTAATATTACAGAAAAAATATGGCTGCACAACAAATCTTGAATTTATTACTGCTAAAATGTTCAGGGATTGGTGAGTATATCATTTACCAACAATCCATAATGTATATTCAAACAAATTTTCTCCTTTCACCTTTGACCACAATGAGTGTAGGGTAAATAATTACCCCTGACCAGTTTATAGTTAAAATTTTTATTTAGTGTAAATTCCTTAATATAGTTTGTTGATACTATAATGTAATCCAGTGTTTCCAATATAATTATTACTCAATACTATTATATTAGTGTCACCACTATGAATACATTTTTCCGGGGAAATCTGAATTTGGGAATTATTTACCTTACATGCATAAAATAGTATTCACATTTTTGTATGCTTCATTTTGCAATAATAATCAACATGAACACTTTTGACAAAAAAGACTAATTTAATTATGTCTGGGAAAAACTAACAAGGTTACTTATATTTGGAGTGGCAAGAATCTTGTTGAAAATTATATACTATAGTCCACTCATTATACAGACTTAGAACAATCAGCATATGATTTAAAATGTGATCATTTTTAAATACAAACTATGTCCTAAGTGAATGTTGAAATATAATATATAAAAGTTCATTTAGATTGTAATTTCAATGTAAATTGAATTATCATTGTAAAATGTTTTATCATAATAGGTATTAAATAAAATGCTACGTGCGTGGTGAAATTTCTAAAAAATTGAGCGGTTAATAGAAAACCAAAGGTTAAAATTATTCTAGATTGAAAAGTGTAAGATTAATCACATAAAATAAATATTCTTAAACTATAGAAACCAAATTTTTTATGGGAATCTCTAATGAATAATTTGCACTATTACCTAACACAAATCATGATACACTAATAAAGAACAAGTAAATATTGTTAACTTATATTGGAAATTTAAAAAAAAAATTGGTTGATTTTAAAAAAAAACATTCAAGAACTTAATTTTTTAATATTTGATGATAGAAATCCACAATAAATATATGTATATTATGGCTACTTATGGTCTATGGCTAAAATACTATACCCTTTTTTCTTACAATATGATTTCAATTAAGAAATTACATTTTTACAATAAAAAAAAAAAATGATAATTATTATTTTAAAAAAATCATCTTAGAAGTATATTATATTTCATACCATTTTAATGATTTCTGGATACATGTTTTCTGTCAATACACCCCGTGACGTTGATACATAATCAACCAGTTCGTTTAGTGTATCACGCTTTATTTCCTTGCCCTTGAGTTCCGCCATGGGATCCATAAAATCAAAAGGCACTGAACACTGTCGGAGTTTTCTTATCATTAACTCTTCTTGTTCCTGAGCAGTTACATCTGAAGAACAAAAATACAAAAGTGTAAGAACATTTTTTATTATTTTTTTTACGGTGGGTTTATATGTTGTTGATTGATTCACACATCACATAGACTAATGGAATAATTAAAAACTTCAACTATATTAATAACTCATATTTAATCCTAACATAAGCTATTTATATGTTTTTTTTGTGAAGCAATTGGATAATAATATAAAATGGATACCTATAATATTTAAGTGCTTAAACTTTGAGCTGAGCTCAACTTATTTCTAATAAAATGATTGGTCACTTTTAATTATTAATTCTTTTTATTTTTTTTAGATAGCATAATTAAAATACAAACATTTGTGTACACATCAATGTTACACAAATAAATTAACTATACATTACTATTTTTATCTTTTAAATTTTTACTATACCAACTAATCTGACTTATTTACTTGATTTAATTAATTTAAATATATTTTATTTTTTTTATGTAACATTTTTAGGTAGGTAAACCATAAGGTTATAATTATTATAGGTACATTTTTGAAAAACATTTAACAAATTTTAAAATAACACTAGTTTAAATAGGTTATAATTAAAAACAACTGAATGAGAATCTTATATCGTGCTTACTTTATCATAGATCCTTACCGATAAAAATCATATATAGCAATATAATAGCAATCTCTAATACAGTATACTTAGTACAAAAAAAGTCTGTGTATTATGTTTTATCAACTTTCAATAGGCTCAACCAAGCGTGCCCAACCCGGGAAAGTATTTTAACACTTGTGAAAATATTATAAAATAAGAAATTTGTGTAGGTAGGTAGTATAAAAAAATAAAAATTATAATTTAAAAAAACATGCTATATTAATAAGCTTTTAAGTGTTATAAAATATCTTACAATTGTGTAGTTTCTAATGACCAAAAAAAATTGTTAACTTGCAACTGGCGTGGAAAAAATCAGTGAACAAAGCTAATATTATATTTATTGTATTTATCAGAATGAACAAAAAACATTGAAGTATATTCGGCCTAAAGTATAAATATGAATTTTAAATGTGGCCCGTCAGTTTAAAAAAGTTGGGCACGCCTGGGGGTTAAATGAATGGACTAATAAATCCTAGATTAAGATCTTAGATCAATCCAAGACTAACATATTTTGATAACTATTTCACAAATAATAATATTTTAATTATGCAATGGAGTTTTAGAAAATAAGGTTAACATTTTCAAAAATCTGAAAATACATATATGCCTGAAATATACAAATACTGTATTAGTGGGCTACAGAATTGACCCTTAAGAAACTTTGGACAACAATAAAAACTTCCAAAAGGGAATGCTGACCCATAGTGTTAGACATCTTCATGACAATTTCAGACCTCACACCTGATGCCACGCCTACAAAAACTCAACAATCTGAACGGTGACTAAATAAAAATATACAAGACACAAGTGGTACAAGACACAATTCTAATACATTTCATGAATATAATTTTTTTTTTTATTTTTAAAAATGTAACTCATATAAATGTTATCAAAATTAGATACCTAAAAATATTACTTTTTTTTATGTACCTACTAAAATGAAACAAGTTGTAGGTACATTTCAATATTTTAAAATAACTTATTAAATATGACTAATTACCTACCTATAATAAATTAGTATTTATATAATAAGATATATTATACAGGGTGTCCCGCGAGGATTTACCCATTGCGATATCAATTTAGTTTTTTTTATTAGACTCTAAGAGACAAGGATAACACATAGGTATATTATTTTTTCATTTAATTATATATTTTGGTAAAAAAATTAAAAAGTTATTTTTTTATTTTTAAAACAAATTGAAGATAGCCATTTTATAGTTTATTTTTGTGAACATTTTGGTTTTTCAATATTTTATTTTCATTAATCTCATGATTTTTAATAATTTTTTTAAGTTAGTAAGTAAAATGGCAAAAAACCGGGTTTTGCCTGGGCAGAACACTCTCCTAACTAAACCTCACAGAACACTCTGTATACTTTTCTGTAGATTATCTAATATTGTAAGAAATAAAATAAAATAACTAGGTAGATAAATCTTATTATTGTTAACATATTGAGGAAAAAAAATTATAAATATTGAAAAAATATATAGAAATTATTTATTTATAGATATTAACTACTAATAGTTTTACTGTTAAATCTTACTCACCCTTTAACAACGGTAAAGGCTGTAATTCAACGTCTGAACACGTACGGTATCTAGAAGAAGACGATGAGCCCTGTGAACGCTTCGTTTTGCGTTTTAACACAGATATCTTTGTGAACGGGTCGATGCGGTCGACAAATGTTGTGGCTGCACCAGTTGATGCAGTAGTTCCACCGCTAGCAGCACTACCAGCACTAGAAGCAGTAGCCGCCGTGTTTGACATGCTCTATATAAGCAAATGCGAAAACTTTTTTTCGTTTACACGTGACCAGAGCTCAAATCAATTTTTTGTGACTATAGTCAATTAAACGACAGAAACACAATGTAATAATAATGTATACAATTACTATTTCATTAATATTGTTCTTCTTGATATAATCGCATTTTGTTTACTGTATTTCAAGAATAAACTTTTTAGTTAACAACTGTATAAACCAACAACTATTGGCCAGTATGCAGACAGCTTGTTTGGATCGTTATTGAGTATTGAAACGGTGAAACGTCTGTGTGGTTTTTGACCGCCGTTTTGTAGATATTTATGATTCTGATGTGATACAATCAAACTAGCATATTTAATGAACATTGTCCGTATGCGGAATAGTGACTAATATATTACTATTCAATCTACTATCGCACTACAGTCTTTGTAAATAACTTGAAGTATTATATATAGAATATAATTAATTTTATTTAAATTCTGAAAATGTTAAAATTTGATAAATCCGAGAATAAATCACTAATTGAGATGGTTCATTCTTTATAACAGTTGTTGTAATACTATAAAGTTATCTTATCTTACATGATAAAACAAACAGACATCTTGAATTTGTAACCTGTAAACAAAAAAAAATTAGTTTGTACAGTGTTATTAACAGTATACATTTCAAGAGTTAATGATTATAACTTATTTTAAAATTAAACCAACTTTAAAATAAATATCAGCCTTGTTATAGTAATTGTCGATATTTATGATATGTTTAAAAATTTACAAAACTAAATAGGTAACAAAATAAAAAATAATGACAAAAAATAAGAATTTGTCAAATGTCAAAGCCTAATGCATAACATTTTAATGTCAAAGTAAAGTTTAAGTAGGTAATAATATGTATCAAAAACCTCAAAATGTTGGTCACATGGCAATAATAGAACTAACAGCTATTACAACTAGTTATAGATGTTCCTAAGTACTTTGTTTACAGTGGGCTTTTGATGCAGTGTTATTGGAAAAAGGAGCTTGAAAATAAAGAGGGCCGCAATTAACACAATCAGTAAGGATCTGAGGTGCTCAGTGAGCTGACTATCTGACCCCGCCATGGTGATCACATTATAAAATATACGTACATATACATATATAATAGATGATAGGTGATAGGTATGCATAAAAAACATTAAAACTCATCGATGTGCTAATATCGTTACTGCGAGCCGTTCATAGAAGTTAAACAAGGATAAAGTGGCCCATACACGATCCATTTTGTTTTACGTTTTACTTGAACAGCAAGTCCTGCCATATGTGACCGAAACTGAAGGACTGTTCTGGTAAGCACAACATGAAATACCTAATCGAAATATTATTTTTTTTTTCCGAGCAGGTTCAACGACTTCCATGACCGTCTGTCATTAAAAATCATGATGTATGGACTTCAGCTATTGATTTAAGCAATTAAGCGTAATCGATCACTGATAACCGACACCACGTCGATGACAAAAGAAATGCTACACGACTCAATGATTGTGACAAGGGCTGTGTATGCAAATTCTTCAGTTCTGTGTCAATAGTATGAATTCAATTCCGGGTAAGTCGGAGAGCGGAAAACTGACCGTGTATGGGGAATGCTCAAGGTCTACGACGTTACGCGCACAAACGATTTTCAAAAATCACAAACAAACGAAAACGCGTCAATCGGTTCGCAGTCGCGATGCACTTTTGCACCACGGCAAATGCATTGTGCATCAACTGCGGCGATAAGCACGTACTAACCTTTAATATCTCACGCACCCGCCCCGGCAAACGACAAGTGCGCGCATGTTCTGTGTACAGGAGATTGCGGGTTCGCGTTTGGACACCGACCGACCTTATCGCTCCGCGGGTTTCGAACGGTCGTCAGTAAATGTCACTGGCTGACTGCCGATCTACAAACGAGGCGGTCGGGTGCAACCTTAGCGAAGGAAAACGGAAATCGATATCGAATCGAAACGGGGACCGCGGTGCGTGACTACAGCGATATGATTATCACCGTCAAACCGATATCGCCAAATTCGCAACACACAGGCGCGACACTCGCATGATATCGCTATTAAATAAAGTGAACATACACAGTCGCGCATTCGTACATGCACACACACACACACGCACATACACGCGCGGCACACACGTCCACACGCAAACGATACAATTATTGCAATGGGTAATGATGATTATAGTAATAGTAATAGTGTATAATAATAATAATAATAATAATAATAAAATATAATGTACCTATTTCGAAGCAATATAACGATATTGTATTATTGTCTGTTGTTCGTAACACGGTAACACAATACGTGAGTGCCGCAATGGATGGCAGTGTCGGCGGCAGTCGTCGTCGCGTTTGTTGTCGGCAGGGCGGGCGACCGACCGACCGGATGATAAACACGACGGCGGTGGCGGCGGCGGCGTCGGCAGTCAGCACGCACGGATGATGTCCGACGGGGACGCGGCGCGAAAGAGAAAAACCGACGGCGGGCGGCGCGCGTGAAAAACGCGTACGCGAAAAACAGTCAACTGCGGCGAAACTGCGGCGACGACGGCGACGAGTCGCTCCTGGGCAAAAAGCTCGCGCGGCGCTCACACACACATGCACACACAAGTTAATACCACGGTGGCGAGAAAACCGTACATAACACTCGGAACGATGCTATCGCTCTCTAATCACGCACACACACACACACACACACACACACACACACACGCCCAAACACGTACACACTCACACACACACACCTGAACACTCGCGCGCGCGCGCACACACACTCACGCGCATACACGAACGTACACTATCGTACAGGATCGCGTCGTACGCGCTCTCGGGACACGCTCGCACGCACGTACTCGTACAGACGGCGCGCGCGCCAGCCGCCAGCTCTCACACGGACGCAAAACAGTATTAATGCGTGCGCGCGCGCCGCCGAGCGGACGGACGCACGCACTCGCCGCTCGCACCGTCGACGGGTACGCGGAGGGCGTCCGCACCCATGACTCGCAGACTCGCACGCATGGTGCAAATACGCACACAAACAAACGCGCGCGCACACGCTTATGACGCGACGGCTGTGGTGGAGGTGGTGGTAGTAGTGACGGCGGCGGCGGTGGTAGTTGTTGTAGATGAATAATATTATAGTAGTGGTAGTGTGTAGTGGTGGTAGTAGTAGTAGTAGTAGTAGGTAGTATTTTAGTAGTAGTAGTAGTATTTTAGTAGTAGTTGTATTAGTAGTAGTAGTAGTATTTTAGTAGTAGTGAGTAGTGAGACGGCTTTCCACCGCCGGCAGAGGCGACCCCACGACGGTCATCACCGTCATATTATTATTGTTATGTACGAAATAACAGGATATTGTAATATTATTATTAAAGGTGGAAATGATAATACAATATAATGGAGATTACAAAAAAATATATTTTTCCGTCGTTTTTACGTTAAAATATGAAAAGTTTTGAAATGTGTTTTGTATAGTATCATAATATATATCTAATATAAAATTAAATTGTCAGTATTTTTCATAGAATATAATATTACGTACACGATATATTGTATTAGATCGCTGATATATATCATAATATATGTGCCTCTGCCATTCCACTGCCCTGACTTCGTCGGAAACACCGTGCACTGGTTACTAGAATAATAACACGCTAAATATAATATCGATTGCACGCAATAAAATACATATTATAATTATTGATATTGTAACATTAATAAAAATAGTTGCTACTACGACAAGCTATAACTACTTAATACTTCTTATACGTCATAATATGGCTTATACGAAAATATGCAGTCGTTATCGCAATCTGTCTACTACCGTTTTCGTAATTTCGTCGTTATCATAACACCGATTATTATTATTATTTATTGTACATGTATATATTATAATAGAGTATAGACAGTGTTCGCGTGTACCTATATTTATATTTGTACATTATATAGTAGGAGAGAGTTAGTATTATTTAACTACCATCACGTAGGTATTTATCGGACTGCGTTTTCACAGATAATAAAAACTGCAATTTAACACGGTTGCCGTGGGCACGTTTGTTCTCGATTTGGAGATGAAAAAAAAATGAAAAACATTTAGAAGTAACGTAATATAGTAGGTAGGGATCTGTATATTTTAGCACAGCTACGCTTTTGAGCGTTTTTGGCAACGGTAACATTTTCCGTTATGTAAAATACGACGTGACGTTTTTGGTCGTTGGCGGGAGTCGGGGACAAAATATTAATTAAGTAAAACAAATCACCAGGCTGGCTCAACCGCCGTTTTAAATACAAGATAGTATTATAATGTAATAGCCAATCGCCAATCGATACCTACATCGTATATTTATATATTTTAAACACCAGACGAAAATAAAAATTACCTGCTGGTTGGCATAGATTACTAATTATTATTTAATATATTGCCTATTCTTTTCATTATAATGTGTACAAAATAAACTAATAAATAATTCTTGAAATATAACTTTTTACCTACTGCGGTAGTTGTGGTGACTACCTATATAGTATAATATTAGTATTTTTATTTAAATAATTTATAATTGTGTATAATATTATTATAACTTGGTTATACCTCGCTAGTTTTATTATTTTGTATTATTATTATTATTATTTTAAATTATAGAGGTACGAGTGTACAACAGTTAAAATAATAATTTATTTAACATTTTTTAAGCCTGAATAGTTGAAATTAATTTATTTAAAGGGGAAAACTAAGTGTCTGGTGTTCCTGGTTCGCTATTCACTAGGTACCTAAGTTATTGAATTTTCGACTCTCGGCAATATGATGTTTAGATTGCCCCGCCACCCAACGTTTACCAATAGCGGAAGAGATAGAGATAAAATCAATTTCGGCATTTCGTCATTTCACTAATTGCTACCTATAAGTTCAATATATTATGTTAACATTATAATATTCTAAACTTGTTAAAAATACTAACAAAATCATGTAAAGAGGCTGAACTTTAAGATAAGTGAGGGGAGCATCAATTGGCAGGATATTAAGCAAATGTATACACTGCATTCCCCGTATATACACGTCTATTGGTTTGGCCGTTTGGGTAGGGCTCATTATATTCATATTTAAATTTTACTTATAAGTACCATTTTAATAAATTTTGTGAAAATTAGGGACTACCGTTATTCATGTTACTGCGTGTATCAAATAATATGATAATTGACAATGATTAATAGCTGCAAACGTTTTATGTTATGGATTCGTATATTGGTGTACGGTGTACCTACCAGTTGTGTATCTACGGGGGGATATGGTGGTCATATCCCCCCCCTGGAGACCAAATTGTGTAAACAATACAACATATTTATAATAATATGAATATAATTTGTGTATGTTGAATGTCTATAAAAAAATGTATATCCCCCTTGAAAAATCCTAGATTCACTACTGCTACCTACATAATCGTAAAATAATTATAATATTAATTTTTAAATATATTTCAAACATTAATCTAACGCTATAACACTTAATTTCGCTGTTCTCTTTTTTGAAAATGTATAGCAATGCTGGAAATTCAATAATAGGTCGATATAATATGTTGAAATATCATATATTTAAACATTTAATACTACATTAGCAAATTCAAAAATGCTCAGATTTTTTTTTTACTCTATTATAACTTATAGGCATTATTTTTAATTTATATTAGCCAGTATTTTCATGCTGGAATGCTGGATTTGCCCTTACTTTGCAAGACTTCATATCGATTTGTACCGAAGGGCGTACATCGATTCCGTCGTTATTATGTCGACTTCCGCGGCTATTTATTCCGTTGTGTCTTAACCCTAGTTAAACTTTATATAATACCTAGGTATTACCTATATGGCGATAATATTTAATATTAATTAAAAATCATAAACTTTAAGAGTTTTGGTAGTTGGTACTCTTGCCAACCGGCCTAACTAATTCTTGGAAATAATTATTTTGAATTAGGTATATATTAGGTATTAAATATTATTAAATAAATTATAGGTAGATACTTATTAGGTGGTGTGTATAGTGTATACCTACCATAATTATATTATTATAAATTTGTTGTGTGACATTTCTATATATTTTACATAATATTATACCATATTTTTTGTTAATGAATTCAGCATTACTTATGTCTATTGTGATATAAATTAATTATTTGAATACATTATAGATTATTTACCCATTTAAAATAAATTATACAATTTTACAGATAATTTATACAAATCAGTCAATTTATTAGCATAATAATATAATATAAGAAAAAATATTTTTGTATAATAAATTGTATTAATTTGTTACCTATTTGACTTATTGAATTAATGTTATTTTAATGTTGATAGACGGAACCTTTCTGTGTCTTGCAAAATATATTGCAATATATTATAATGGAACCACATTACCACAGTAAAATATAAATTTTATTTTTTTCACACTTTAGATTTTAGAATTTAGATTCTACAATTTAATTTTAGTGCGGGCTGGACAAAATGTAAAATATAAAATAGGCCGCATAGTGATTAATGGGTACTACTATATTCTACAATATGTATGCTCTACATTTCTACAATATACCTATTATGGGCAGAGGTGTTCCCAATATTTTTTTTGAGAGTATACTAAGACTCTAGTCAAGGTGAAGATCCATGATTTAAACAAGGGAGGGTAGAATGATACAAATAGAACCTTTTTTTAAGTATACAAAAATACTCATAAATCTTTTTAAAATAAAAGTAATAAACATGAATATTTAATAATATACAAATATTTTTACTGTGGTCTATAATTATAAAGGATGTGTTAAAAATATGAAAAAAAAATTACCTTTATAAGTCAATAAAATATGAAAATATACAAATACTAAAAAATTTAATTAAATAAATTGTTAAAAAATAATTTGATATAAGTGTCATATTTCCGTTATCAGCGTCATAAATAATAATTGACTTTCGTAGCATTTTCTGAGTAACCAAAACCAGTTTTTTTTTTTTGTATATAATTTGAGAGTATACGCAGTATACCCAAAGTTCTGACAAAATATCTTGAGAGTATACGGCGTATATGTAGTATACCCTATGGGAACACCTCTGATTATGGGTCTAGAAATACGTTCATTTAATATGGTATACGTGAAAACAATAATACAGGAATCTTTTTTAGTTTATATCGGTATTCCGGTATTCGGTCTATAGGTAGTATATTAATATATTATATATATTATATAGAAATTTTTTAACTATATTGTTACAAAAAAAATGTAAAAAAAAAAACTTGTTGTTACAAGATATCATTATTCCCTCTATAGACAATAGTCCACATATCATTATATTATATTTCAATAGGAAATAGGAGGAAAATATATAAAGAGGGAAAAACATCAGTGTCACAAATAAATGTTTTTTTTTTTTATTCCAGTATTCTATTAAGTAAAGCGAAAATGTATACTGGATTAAACGAACGAATTTCTATGATATTACGTCATGTTCGCTTTGATTTAATTTCAATCAAAAACATTGACGGGTAACACTTATTATACTGATAACTGATTAGGTGTTCTAATTTCTTGAGATAAATTACAAATCGTATCATATTCACGATAAGCTGCTAATTGGAATGACCTAAAAAATAATTATGATTGTAACATCGAATAATAATAATGATAAATATTAAAGGTACCTGCCTATAAAAAATATTTTATATAATAAACTATTGTCCAGTTGTTACAGAACGTATTATTTTTTTTTGTGGGGGGGAATAAAATATTCCCTTGGCCTTTGAACCTTTACATTCTGAACGAAGTGATTCATGTATTAGTTTTACATTGATGAGTTTTATTTATTGATATTTATAGATAATATT
This sequence comes from Nasonovia ribisnigri, assembly GCA_027563435.1. NCBI lineage: Eukaryota > Metazoa > Arthropoda > Insecta > Hemiptera > Aphididae > Nasonovia > Nasonovia ribisnigri. The sequence continues at coordinate 792,618 of JANEHU010004926.1, read as the reverse complement.
TAAAGCTATTTATAAGTTTTCCAATTTTTTTTTTCTGTAAATGTTGATAAAAATGTTGATATCTACTCGTTAAAAATGCTTGAAAATGTAATACAAATTTTTCATAAGTTGTACAAATAATTGCATCAATTATAAATATCGAAAATATATACAAACAATCTTTTTTAAAAAGTGATTTAAGTAAAAATTTTGAAAAATGTCCAATTACTTTGTTAAAAATTAATAGATATAATTTTCGGTTGTACCTAATACCTAAGGTTTATTGCTAACAAATTATATACAATATTCCTCATAAGTAATAATATAAGTTGTTCTTATATAATATAATAAATAATACTTATTAGGTATAATATAACTATTTTTGGAGTTGTAACTTTTTGTCATCACGTACCTATATGGTATATTATTATTTACTACATAATATTATAAATGATGAATTTTTTAAAAAATTTAGATTAATTGAAAAGTTTATACCACTATTCTCATCGTTTTACGCGGTACGTCGGTTTGACGATATCGGGTATTGACTTATAACTTATAACTTATAACCTTAGTGCTGGCCCGATAGATTTTTGAGCCCGGTGCAGAAATTATTTTATTTTCCAATAGATTTACTTTATGTTTATAGTATTTTATAAAGTGGCTCGGTGTGGCGCGGTGCGTCAACTGCGGAAACACTCTGAGTATACTTATCGGCCGGTGTTACTAGGTCCCGGATGGGTGACCACCCGGGATTATAATTAGCAACAAATCCTCGCCACACATACAAATGTGTTTCAACTAACTGTTCCTAGTTCCTACCCCATACAAACAACCTACAAACGAAAATACAGCTAATGTCCATAGTTGTCGGGCTTAAGCTCAAAATAAATATATATGTTACAGTTAAAGTGTTGAATCAGTCAGTTTATGAAATAACTAGGTAATTAATAAAATAACTAAAACGTGTAGGTAATGTATATAGCTTATACTTTAACTAGTTATTTTATACATTCCCTAGCATCACTTCGTCAATGTGTCAAATTGTACGAAGTATCATGCATGATATTGTTATTTTACTGTCCAGTGTCCAGTATAGCAATAAATTAGATAATTACATTTAGATCTGTAGCAACTGCGCAGTCACTGGGAACTGGACAGGGTTTTTTTTAGTGCACTTGTACCAAAAAATGTGATACAAAGCGGTGTCTCTGTAGAAAAAAAGAAGTACTGTGCAGCTCTAAATGCCACAATAGCCTTGGGTGTACAAATAAATAATTAGTTCAATTTAAAATAATAATAGAATATTATAATATATTTTATATTTTAATGTATTTTATTCTTTAACGTATACCAAACTAAAATTGTATATAGAATAACTAAATATTTTATAAAATAACTAGTTAAAGTATAATTTTCATGTATAATTTCATACTTTAACTAACATTCGTAGATAATTCACGAACTTCCTAGTTATTTCATAAAATAACGGAATTCAACACTTTAACTGTAACATATGTAAACTAATAAAATAAGCCAATTCGTATTTTTATAGAAGACAAAAAATTATAAGTATGTACCTATACTTATTGGTTCCACGATTACGTCGGATAATAAAATTATGAGAACAAAATAATATCAATATACTATGTTATAAATTATAATCAAAGATAATAATATAATAAATACAATTTACAACTAGATAGCTGTCTTAGGTACCTAGGTACCTAGTAAAGACTCCCCGGGCCGAAGTGGACCTATACAATTCTAGGCCGGCCAGACATTTTTTTGAATAAAAGTTAACGAGCCGGGCCGGACCGGGCTTCTATGAAAAAAATTCAAAAAAAATAAACAACATTTCTCTTTATAAGAACCTTATACTCTTTATTAAGAACCTATTTTTTAATATTCTATATTCTCCGAGGAGAGTACCAAAATTAAAAATATTGCCAAGAATAAAAAAAAAACCATAACTAAATTGAGCTATCTCAGCCGGGCTTAGGTATTAATGTATTATTATATACATAATACATATACAACAAATGATTGATTCCCGTGCCTAGCTTACTTAAAAAAATTACTGGGCCGGACCGGGCTGCAAATTTTCGGCCCGTGGAGACCTCTAGTACAGTACCTAGTACCTATCTAAACACTACTATACTATCGTCTATCTTTATAAAGATGATGCTTAGAGTCGGCCGCGATTTATAAAGCAGGCAAAATGTTTACATATTTTATTCATAAACCTAAATAAAAATATTATATTGTGTGTTTGTCTTAATATTTGTCTTATACTCATAGATTTTTGACTAACGAAATTTATTTTAAAATCATTTTTCTGGTTTGGTGTTGGTGACGATAATTTTTACTGAATTTTATGTTCGTTGTTTTCCAACTCCCCCTCGACAATTTTTATTTTTATTCTATTACCTATTGCTAGTCTTTGTCGATTACCTACATATTTCGATTTGCATGGTTAAGTTAGTTTTTTCCTTACAAACGTAGAGAGCTGACTAAACCCGGATTAAGAGGGGTGGGAGGGCATGGTTCTTAATTTTATACCACGAAAAATTACTTAATGATAATAAATATAAAATTGATAGGTACTCTAATAATTGATAAAAATATTATGATGACGTTTATGAAATGGGAGTAGTGACTTGTGAGTTGTGAACTTCGTTGTACGTATATAGATGATAGTCTTTATTATTTATGATTGTACGAAGTAATAATATAGTACCTACAAAATTATACAATTATATACAATCGTTTTGAAGTTAAAGTTGAAAGGGGGCCTTCTATGGTGGTTCCGGGGCCAAATTTACCCTTAATCCGGGCTTGGTGCTGACTATTGTAAATGGTATTCTAATTACGAAAAAATAGTGTGTTACAACTTAAAACTGATTGATCGGGTAGGAGTGGTATGATTTTTTAAAAAAAATTATACAAATAATGTTAACGAATAAACAGGTATTCGTAGAAATATCAAATGATTAATCTGATTAGAAAATCCTTAAGGGTGTCGGTGCCGGTTTTTCCAATTTTCCAAAATTCTATAAAATTTTAAAATTCTATTTTATATTTTAGATACTACCTTAGTTATAAATTATAATAATTGTTCACTAATCTTTAGCTCGATACCTATATTTAGGGGGGAGGGGTTGATACGGTGTTTTTTATCAACGAAAAGGACTTCACAGGAAAAACTCTCAAGCCATGTACCTAGAAATTAGAATAGTTCATTTTTCAGGTTAGATCAAAGGCTGAATTTTCATTTTAATTTAAATAGTGGTAGAAAAATACGTTCCTTTGAAAAAGAACAAATATTGTGCATTATTCAAATGCATATTTTAGCTTCTATAATTATAATTTTGAAAATCAGGCTTGATCCTACTTGCAAAATATTTTTTTCTTTTAAATAAAAAAAATTAACAAAATTCGACTATTCTACTGCAGGGCGTGAGAGTCTTGATGTAAGATTTGTTTTTGTACTAAAACACGCACCGGCTCCGACGCCCTTAATGACGATTGACGAGGTACATTTGAGCAGTGGCGTCTTAAATATAAATACAAAAGAATGGTAATAGGTACCTACCATCAATTACGTCTTGGGTTTTTCCTAAGTACATCTAAAATTTCAATTTATATATTTGTGTTCCAAGTCCAGAGGGACTTAATATCACTATATTAGACAGGCAGAAAACGACGGGTATATAGGTATTTGTACAATAGATACTTGTAATTATTATTGCACGATCACATTGGGAATTAATTTATAATATAAATGGCAGACGTTGAACTAAAACAAATTAGCAGATTTGAATTCATACAAATTGATACGATACATTTGTATGGGCCAATAATTAGTTAGCTACCTGCTTAAAACAATATAATAACATAATACATAATTTTATTAATTTGTTAAGCAATAGATAGACAGATAGTAACAAATTATATTAGTATTTATTAATAAATGGGTTAGCCTCGTTATTAAGCATATATGCCAACGATAATCTACAAATAAATAACTATACCTGCAGATGAGGTTATTTACGTGCTTAGCATTCATAAAAGAAAATAATATTATAATATTAAACATTTTTTAAAAAATAGAAGTTTTACCATACGGTCCTACGTTATGACTTTTTATTATTATTGAATAAAGTGGGTCATCAAAAGTTTAATTGTCCATATTATCCTCCCCTCGCGAAAATCAAGTTGTAAATGTATATACGTATATAGATACGTCCGTGGTTATAACATTGTAACTCTTATCATTATCATTTTTTCAATGATTTTATTAAAGCGGTTTAATACGATAACAGTAAAAGTAGTATTACACAGTCAATTATAATTAATACCAATATAATAGCAGTTCAATTACGAAACAACATAAAACGTTTTATAATTGTTTGTCTTCCTTTTTTGACGGTTGTGCATTTGTGTAGGTACCTACCTAATTACTAATTATGACAGAAGAATCGCCAATTAATACTAATATCGTTGAAACAACCAAGAACCGAGTCAAAAATTGTATATTTTGTGACTTAATTACTGCCAATGATCCAAATATTATTCTTGAGCGTGTAAGAATTGTTTTTATTTATTTTTATGTTTTGATAAAATTATATTATAGGTACCTATATGGGCAGATAGGCCATTTTTGGTTTACCGGGAAATTTTAAAAAGGGGCCCCTTGTAAATTTCAAATTTCTATTGTAATTGTATCATATTAAAGGGCACCTTTGCCTAAATAATACAAGGGGGCCCACCGGGAAATTACAGGTTTCCCGGTGTAGGCCTATCCGCCCATGGGACCTAACCTATTTTTGTTTATGCTGCCTATCCTAAATTAGCTAAATAGCAATACATTTAAATAGGTATTTAATGTAATACTTACTTGCAATCATTGATGAACAGCAATGTATTGGATTGGAGTAGATATGCTTAAGTAAATTATTTGATTACTAATGTACTAACTTGTTATTTTACAAAAAAAATTAGTCAGGCACTCTAGCTTCATAATGTAATGTCTGTTTAACATTCACTAGATTACAATCTACTTATTAAATTAATTTTTTTACGGAATGAAAAATGTTACAGAGCGATCAATTTGTAATTATTAAAGATATTAAGCCAGTGGCTACTCACCATTTCTTAGTGTTGTGTGACAAACATATAAAAAGTGCTAAAAGTTTACAGCCTAATGAACAGGATTGTAATTTACGTAAGTAGAAAAATATTGATCCATATTAATTACCTACATTGTTTAATTTACATAATATTTTTGTGTATTCACATTAGTCAAGAGCATGGTTGCAGCTGCGAAACAAATATTATTAAACAATGGTTGTGATTTGAATGACACAAGGTATTCAAAATCATATGTTACATTTATAAATGTATTCATTTTTTATGCTTTGTTGTCTTATTAGAATGGGTTTTCATTGGCCTCCATTTTATTCAATAGGACATATGCATCTTCACGCCATCAGTCCTGCTAGTTCAATGTCTGTTTTCAATCGTTTTGTTGCATTCAATCCAAGTTTCAGCTATGTTTTTGTTGATGTAAATAGATAATTTTAAAAATAATAATTTTTTATTTGTTTCATCAAAAAATATATTTATATTAACAGGTAAATTATGTGCTAAAACGTATTGGTTGCAAAGACAAAAATGAAACAGAAAACCCATCTTCAGTCACATAAAGCAAACTGTGATACATATTTTATTTATTACAATATAGGCACTATGTGTTATTTTTGATATATTAGTATTTTTATTTATTATTATTATATTATTATTTCATTCATATTATAATATTATTGTTTTTATTAAGAAGACGCCAAACCCGCTTGTGTTTTCTCTTTCTTACAAGTGAACAACATGGCAAATTTTACATTCACATTAATACATTTTACTCTGTAATTTTTAAAATTGGAGTAAAATGGTATTTAAAGATAAAATTATTATTCAGGGCATCTCATAGGTTTTTATTATATTTTAATTTTAAAGCAAGTTATGATTATTTTAAAATTGTAAATTATTTATACATTTAAAAAAAAACATAACTCACTTTAAAATTAAAATGTAATAAAAAGCCAATAAGATGCTCTAGATTATCTTACCTTTAAATTTTATTAGAGGTCATTTCATTCTAGTTTTAATAAATTACAGAGTAAAAATTATTGTGGACGTAAAATTTGCCATGTTTTACGTTTGTAAGACAGAGACAATATATGCGGGTTTGGTGTCCCCTTAATACGATTATATAATATAATTTTATTAATAGTAAATTATTAGTTTTTATATTTTTGATATTCATTAATCATTCTTTAGACAATATTAAATTACCTAATAATTTTTGATCATACAATTTTATATTAAAATAACGATATTTTATGTTTGGAAAAATACTTGTAGCTGTTTTATATATCATCGTCGTCACGCAAGAGGTGATCAAGTGAAAATGTTTGTAATTTTATTTTTAAGTTTATATAGTTTACATTTAAATTTTTGTTTTTTTGCACTTTAGCATCTACATTGTGATATGCAAATGATCAAATGAAAAAATAAAATAATTATGAACTAATACAAATTTTAAAATAAAATTATAATAATTCTCACTTAATCACTTTACACATGACGACAAATATTAAAAATGTATTATTTAATTTATATTGATAATTGTATTTTCTAATGTAAGTTTGATGAACTTGATAGAATCAACATGATTAGTTAATGATAATTAAAAATAATTTTGTCTTAATATATCAAAGTATTAATTTCATAATTTGTTTGACAGCATTTTCTGACTGGTGGATACCAGCAGACAGCAGTTGATAACAAATATAAAATGCTCTTACGCTGTTGTTTTATAAACATAAATAGGTTAAAGTAAATAAATAGGTTGTACATAAATATAATAATTATTTAAATAATTTTCTTAAACCTTTCAAACATGAAGTTTCAAAAATATCATAAATTACATGATAATTAAGTTTCAGAAATAAAATATTCTTTTAACCAAGTTCATTGCAAATTGTTGTTACTTATAGAAATTAACAAATTTTGTTATTAATTTTATTCTTATGAGTAACATAAGTAACTAATGAGTTTCTTTTTTAATAATAAAATGTTTATGTGATGCATTGTAATTTGAAGCATTAAAAATATCTTTAATTTCGTGGGTTATTTATTCTAGAAAATATTGAAGAATTCCATATAAGTTTAAAAACTTTATGGAAAAATAGGTATATTTACACAACACCAATTTTTGGCCAAATTAATATTGTTATTTTGTATTAATTAAAAAACGAATAACCAGATATACTTTAAATTGGTTATCAATGACTAGTACTGTATAAGTGTTAATTTTTTATTCATGTTCCTCAGTAGTCTTGTAAAAGATACTTTTTAAAAGTATTCAAGTACAGATACTATTATGTTGAAAAGTATTTAAAATGTGTATTTGAATACTCAGTACAGAAGTATTTTATTAAAAATTCAAATACTTTAAAAAGTAGGGATATATAAATGCTTCTAAATATTTTCAAATTGTTTATAAAATATTTTTTTACTTTATAAATTGAAACCAATTTTCAAGTTTTATGTTAATTTTATAGAGCATTTTATACCATATCATTTGTTGTAAATATTTATTAATGCTCGTCTGCTTACTTTGTCAATGTATTTGAATTTTTAGTTGAGTAAAATTCACAGAAAAAAAATATGTTATTATATTATATGCTCAATTTATATAAATTACATGTATAAAACGAAAATAAAAAATATACAAGTATTTACAAGACTTTCTCGTGGTATTCTCAACAAGAAACTGCAGCTGAATTTTGTTTAAAAGAGGAATCTGCTGGTGTAAATGTTTGGAATCAGTCAAGTTATACATTAAAGAATAAATTAACTAGAGAAAAATAAAGCGCTTTCAGGTTTAAGTTGTACTGTACACCTTATGTGCAATTACATTTTTGAAATAATAAATATAAATCTTATGAATTAAAACTCTTCTACAGAAATAAAGCACCTTAAGCCAAAATGCTTGTTAAATAGGAACACTTTCATTAATATTTACCTTGAAATATAAAAAATAAATAATATTTCTTAATATATTTAAGACTTATAATATAAATTCAATACTAGAAGATTATTTTAGAACTGTGTAACATACTTATTATTTATTAACATAGCTATCATAAAAAAATTAATTTAATTTTCTAATTATCAGTATGGCAGAATGAGAATTGTATGTATTCATCGTAAAAATTCACCAAAACTAATAATTTTAAATAAAAAACATTAAATACAGCTAGTACTGTGTATTATAAAATACATTGAACATATATAACAATTTAGAACTATTTGTATAATTAGATGTATAATAGTTCAATTTAAATTTACAATCCAAGGCATAGGAAACCCTTGGCTCAAATTGTTGTAGGGTCAAAATTTAATCACAAATTGCTGACCCATTTAAGACGATAAGTTTACCTCTCAATATTTTTCTGGGAGGAGGGTGGCAACTGCCCCCCCCCCCCCATGGAATGGCATTAATATTAAGATTTAACAGACCATCTATAATTTATTTATTATATAAATAGCCAATAGGTACAATGAAAAGATCCAATTGCAGTACCTTCGTCCTTGAGGAAAACAACACATGTAATTTCTTGTGGAAGACAGAGTAAGTTATTATTTATTTTAAATTATTGTGTTCTACCAATCAAGTATAAAAATAATAATTGAAAACCATACATTTTGTCTTTTAAACCAATGTCACAAAGCTAACCTAATTTTATTGCTAAATAAAATTACTATAGTTGTGGTTTATGCTATTAAAGGCTTTTATTAATATCTTCAGATGACTTTGGAACCATGATCTTAGTCATAAAAAAAACTTACAATTATTGCTGTTACAGTAATCTTAGACTAATATATATGATCAAAGCTGTAAATCTGTACACTGAACATAAAAAAAAAGTATGAGGAATGGCATGAAATATAACGTTTGATACCAGGAACTCATGAGCCATCTATTCTCAATATTTCAACCCTTTGAGTTTATAAAATCTTATTATAATATTTTAGATACTGAATTTTTACTTTATTTACAAAAGAATTATAATGTATCAGTTTGAAACCACTTGAAAAATAAAAACAAAATAATATTACTAGAAATACTTCCATATTTTGTACCTACTTGGTACTAAATACATAATTTTAAGTTTATAAAAATGGTATATAATATTTAATACAACAAATGACATACAATCTAGTGTAAAAAAACTTTTTAATATAAGTTATAAAATTATACAATAGTGGTAAGAGTGCATGTGTTTGAGAATCAGTGTTCAAATTAGAATTTGCAGTTTAAACTTATTTACTTTATCAAAAAAATTATAATGTCGTGATATACCGGCAACCTGCTATTTGTTGGGAATATATGTTATCCAGTATACATATTTTAAATTAATAGTGTTTGTATTTAAATTACATTTTAGGTAAATACATTAAATTGAATTATTACTTTTTCGTTTATTAACAATTTACTCAACTTACATTTTAAACACATATACTCATTGCACACACTCTTGTCAATGTTGAATATAAAACTAATCATTTTTTACATTTTTTGACTGAATGTCACTAATTATTTTCATGAATTCAGTATGGTTATAAGAAGGTGCCGTAGCGAATACTCCATATTTATTTAAAGGGTCTTTTTCATTTTCCTTGCTATAGCTGTATTTATTTCCATGTACATCTGTTAATTCACCACCAGCTGCTCTTAGCACTGCCTCTGGTGCTGCCGTATCCCATCGTTTGCAACCAGCACTAGGATAAACATAAGCATGTGCTTTTCCTTCTAATATATAAAGCACCTATATAATATGTTTTCAAAATTAATTCATTTTCATTATTAAAACTAATAATAATCAATAAGTTGCTGTGTTGTACCTTATTTCCAGCACCACCAACTCGTATAACTTCGCAAGGTTTTAAGCCATCAATAAATTGTTCTATTGCTTTATCATAATGACTCCTAGTGGTTACATACACTTTCTTCGTTTGAGGGGGTTCTTTTAACTCAAATCCACCTACACCACTGCCAACCAGACCCCAAAGAGCTCGACCACGGTTTTGCCAAAATGGTTGATAAATTACTCCAGCCACAGCTTCATCATTGACGCATACTCCAATTAAGATTGTAACATGATCTATTAAACCTATAAAATAGAACAGTAAACATTAAATGTTTATAAGCCAATACTCCAATTTATGAAAAACAATCTAATATACAATAACATACCTTTCGTAAATTCTGATGTTCCATCTAATGGGTCTACCCAAATTGTAACCTAAACATAACAATTAAAAATTAAGGATTTGTTCATATTAACATAATAATGTCTGAGGAAACCGTATCAAATACTATTAGCGATAGATGGAGGGAATGCTTTAATTGAGTATAGAACAGTAAAATTGTTATGCAAAGAATAAAGTTCTCTTGACTGACATTTATTAAAAATTTACTAATATTTCAGAGTATTATTAAATGAGTACTGATATTTTAAAGAAAATTACTAGCACTGAACATGTATTTAATTTTAGTTCTAATATAATGTATATTTTAGTAACTTAACAATTAATATAAATAAAATATTTAACTACACTAACTTGATCTTCGGTAACATCAAGTAATGATTTTGGACACTCCAAATCCAATATTTTAGGATCAAGATCAGTAATTAGCCAATCAGCAGGAACATCCAAATTTTGACTAATTTTATCTACTTCCTCAGCCACAATATTCACATTTGGATACATATTTTTAAAAGATGCAACAATACACCGTTGTGCAGATCTATCAGCTTCAGTTTGCAAGTCATTTTCACCCTAAACATATATAAGTTAAGCAATAATAGTTACAATTAATGTTATATTTTTTTTGTTCAGTAAATATGGTAACTTGAACATTACAACAATTAATAAAATATAATAAATAACAATATTTACCTTTTCAATTATTCCCAAATCTCCTTTTTGCATAACGTCGCGAATTATGTTACCTGCTTTATGAGCAACAGATACCGATGAAGCCAAAAGTCTACAAACTAAAGCTGGTCCTTGAGCCATCTTATAAACTAAACAAATATAAATTGTATCAATACAGCAAAAATTGTATTTAAAAATAGTTTATATTAAAATACAACTTTAATAATTCACAATATTATTACTGCTATGATTGAGTAAAATAGACTGAAAGCAATGTTGGTAAAATTGATATCATATTTTTAAGACTAAATAGAATGAAGGCCATTAATAACATCTATAATAATATTAATATATAAAATATAATACCTTTAAGTTGTCTATACAAGGTAATGCATAATAATTTAAACAATGGGTATCTAATTCTATAGCCACACAATGACCTCTATAGTGATTGTCTATTTTTCACCAATATATAATATATAGGTATATAATATTAATATATAAATATATGCATATCTTACCACACAACTATTATAATAAATAATATGAATTATTATTTAAAAAAAATTTACATTGAAACTTTATAAGTATAATATAGCCTTAGAAAAAATATTACAATGTTTTACAAACTCAAACAATCATGGCAAAACCACATTATTGACTTTTTGTACAATATATAGAGATCATAATTCATCATTACTTATAGTGGTACACAATATTACCTAGTTTTTATTTTTATTTTAAAATATTTGTTCAGCTATAGGTATAGCTTAAACATACATAATTACATAAATGTTAGGGCATAAAATAGAATACTACAGCAAGAAATAAATGAAATTATTTTTGCAAATACATATTTAATTTACTACCTATTTGTATTAGGTTTGTCAAGAATAGGTTTTTAGTTATCTTGTCTTGTGTTAGCAGTTTTATTAAATCTTTCAATGATACCTATTAGAACTTAGTAAAACATAAATCATAATATAATTGTCCAGGAATAATATTAGACAAGCCAACCAAATTAATTAAATAAATTAAGGTAGTTTTGTGTACAACAAACTTTTATTTAAATATAAAAAATAAAGCCAATTACTTTAAATCATATTTCCTAGTACCTATACATTAGTAAAGTAATTTCAACAATTGTTTAGAATTGTATGCAACAATTTCATTACCATTAAATCAATAGGTAAGTTAATTACTTACCAGATGTCTGTTAATCAGTAGAGGTTATTTAACCTAACCAGTAGAGACAATGGTTTTAATTTAGAGGAAGTACCTAAACTCTATCGGTAATTGTTGGTTAGTAAGTAAAATGTTTACAATCTATTTACCTTATGGCTTATGGATATTGGTATAAATGAGAACAGCGTTCGACTTTTATTTTATTCAAGAGTTCACAGTAAAACACTTATTTTGATAGCGATAATATTTTACTATGATGTTTGACGCATTGAAAGATTCATTATCATATTAATTCACCTATGGGAATTGGGAAAAGGTTTCTTTCACGAAAACATTAATAGAGTATAGTAAGTAGTAGGTAACTACTTTCGTACTTTCTATTTGAGTTTGCACATAATATTATTATACATTTTCACAAGCCGAAACTGATGATAAATTGATAACAAAAGGTGGGGGGAGATCGACACTCAATAATATGCACATCCGTAATCTGATAAAAAATGTAAAAATAATATAATAGTATGTATAATATTTTCACAGACTTCTTAACTTCCATAATAATTAGTTTAGAAGTCTGTCATTATTTTTCAAGGTGGATTTAGTACATCTTGATACTTTAACATTCATATTGTTACTACTAGTTTAATACAGCCACGATTACTGAAAAACATAAAAAATATAGATTAGTTTAATCCGTGACTATATTGCAATCACTGAGATAAATATATAACAATATACTCATTACTCGAGTCTCCATCAGACGTCAGGACGTCGGGACGGTAGTAAAAAAGAAACGTCGCGTTTTATTATTTTTCTATGGTTTAACCTTTTGAGTGCTTTAAATACTCTGTAGTTCACGTTTACAGTTAATCCCACATTCTCACCCACGAATTTCAACATATTGAACGTTCGTAAAATAAAAACTAAACGATTAGGTAACCTGTTCATTTTAACTGACCGTATATTTTATGGACCAAATTTCATATATCTACGTATTTTACTTATTAATTAATAATACGTACATTATACATAGTTATTTTTTTTATAAAATAGCAATAAATAATTAGTAGAAAATTAAGTTAATTTTGTAAGATAATACAAAATGTTTCATTTTTATTATTTATCTGACTTGAAATAGACATTTAGTTAAATGCCTAGTAATTTAATAACTTGGAATTTAACTAACTAAATGTCTAGGCGGATAGAGAAATTGCATAAAAATTAAATTCTTTGACAATTTGGATATTTTAAAATATTTTGACGTTTTTTTTTAGTTATTACTTATTAGCTATATATTATAGACATTTAACATTTTTTAGTTATTTTTCTATTATCGTTGATAAAAGATTGTATAGTTCGGTCAAAAACCTTGAAAATACAAGGTTCCCCATAATTTTTTTTATATACCAGTTAAAAAATTACGAAAATACAGTCACAAAACCTTAATTTCAAACCTCTCCTCTCTTACTCTTCCTGATAATCCACCTCACCATCTCAAACAGAATTGGCCCAGAGATCTCATCCTTAACATTTAATAAAAAAATTTAATTAATTAATAAAAACCACTTAAAATTATGAAATAGGGTCATTGGACCCCCCATATTACCTATTGTATAAATTTATTACAGATTGTATATATTCTTGTTATCTTAAATTAAAAAAAAAAAATGTTTTATGAGTGTTCAAAGTTCGAAATTCGACAAAATGATTGTGCTGTTGAAAATTGTCAATATTCATACCAAGATTTGAAATTTTAATACAATTATGCTTCTTTTAAAAATGTATTACGAAATAAAAAGAAAAATTATGTGTAAATCCACAAGTATTTTTTTATCATGGTTGAAATTTAAATTGTGGTGAATAATAGGTCATTCGTGCTTAAAATCCTCATTAAATGATTTTATTATTTTGTTGTAATTCAAAAATGAATAACCAGTATCTACTTGAATTGTTCAACAACTTTTTGTATTATAATTTTTTAAATGTGTTGATTCTTTTCAAGTTATTTATTGAGATTCGAATATTTCTACTTGGTTTTTTTCCATAAATATTAGTAAAAAATTGTATTTGATCAAAAATTTTGAAAATTGTATTCAAGATTTCTCAAGTTCAAGTACCTAGTTATACAGAAACCAAACAATTCTAAAATAGACGAACTTAATTTTTTTTCATTTGAAGTTAAAATTTGGTTGGAATTTAATATTTCAACGAATATTAACAAATATTTTAGTCATTTTTTTGTTTATCATTGAATTTAACACATTCATTACAGTATTTCATTACCTACTCATCAACGAGGTACCTGGTACACTGGAGACTGGACTACTCTACTATACAGCTGAGTGGTTACCTATATTATTTTAATGAACACTTATGATTTATGAATTGAATATTATCGAATGATATATACACCATGTGGGTGTCCTACGATTTATTTCGAAACCATAACATTAATTTTAAGACTTGTGTAAAAACAAACAATTAGATTATGGTTTTGATTTTAGTGGATATATTATTCCCCCTGCAGTTTTTTACACAGTTACGCCACTGGTTAGATTAGGTTAGGTAACCTATCTATACGAAAAACAATTCTGCAGAGCGGAGAGTGAAGACAGTATTATTACCTATATTTTCTCAAAATGTTTTATTTTATATCGATATTGCTATTGATATACCTATATAGGTAATTTATTTTTCAATTTGTAATACACTATAATACACCACACACTAATACGGTAGGTCGAAACAATTTTTACCTAAAAATTTGACTTATTAATATAATAATATTTATTATTCAATCCAAAAACATATCACATATTCACATGATAATTAAATTATCTTTCGTTTCACTGTATCAGAAAAATTGACACTATTGCGGCATTGCGACTATTATTCGATCATTTTAACCACCATTAATAATTTATAATTATATTATAAATACACATAATCGTATATATTATTACATAATATTACGTTTTGAAAAGAAAGTGTTATAGAAAGTAGTATTTAAATTTCAACTGTTATTTTACTGTTATATTATTATACATTAATATTCTACATATTATGAAAGTAAAATTAATGTAAGTGTTTTAAAACTTTATGTAATAATTAATAGGTATCGGTAATTCCTGATTATTTTTAAGGCTCCCTTTGGACAGAAAAATTATGGTCACACACTCACACTATGCATAGGTATGTGTGCTATTTTATATAATTTAAAAAAGGTATTTTCAAGTATTAAAATTAGACTAACGTGTTGAGAATCTGTTTCATCGTGTGGGGTATAGTGGGATAAATTACTTATTTTAAATCATTTTTTTTTTATTATACAATGCAATTGAAAACTTTTTAAGTGAAACCATGAATTCCTATGTATATTAACTTAAATTTAATAACTACATAAAGCATAAAGATTTTTATTCAACATAATATAATATTATATAGCAATAATAATATATAATACTAGCTTTGTCTACCTTTATCAAAAAAAAATGTCTATAAGAAAGTCTTATTAAATTTTTATGAGCGTTTGAAGTTCATATTTTTACAACCTTGAATAATTATATTATATTACTCTATTTCACATGTAGCGATTTTCTTATTTTGCTGTAATTCAAAAATGAGTAACTGTATACACTAGAAATGTACACAACATTATATCAATTTCTATACTTGATAAAATTTTCAAAATATTTTGACTAGTTTCAAGTTGTTTAGAGACTTTTTAAAATTTAAATAATTTTTAGTTTTTTTTTTATTTATGTCAATAAAATTTTATTTGTTGGGTCGAAAAGTCTGAAAATTTAATATAAGGCTATTTATATATTGTTACAATAGTAATTAAAAAATATTAAAAATACATGGGCACAATTTTTTTTATAAGCATTTAAAGTTTGAATTTTGACAAAATTCAACAAAATCTCGAAAATTATCAACCACTGTAATTATAACATTATAAGATGTTCAGTTTTTAGAACTAAGGATTGAAAATTTAAAACAAAGATTCTCATTAATAGTTCATTCTGTAACTAAAAAATATAAATAATATATAAACACAGTTATTTTTTACAGACATTTTAAGTTCAAATTTGGACGAAATGACATTATATTAAAATCAATATTAACGAGTAAAAATATATATTATAATATTTTTTCCAGAATCACTGATAATTTTAAGTTAATAATTAAATAACATGAATAATATTAATTCAACTTACCAGCTACCGTATAATAACAATATCAATATAATTTAAAATATCTTAGACTAATATACCGTTTCCGCTCAAAATCGTTTTTCGTATACAATGATAATTGATATTATATCATTGAATTCAAATTTAATACCATCCATTATACAGAAAACTACTTGTAACCTACTGTACAGGGCGACATCGACTTTTTGTGACCCCCTTTTTAATAAATAATAAATATATATGTACAAAATATATAATATGTCATATTTCTTCTAATTTATATAATTATATCTAATGTAGCTGACCATGTAGGATCGCGAACAATGTCCTACAGCAAATCGAGTTGGCATTGTGCTAAAATTCGATTACGTACCTTATATGCTTGATCTGCCCGATTAACGGCAACCAAAATACAAATAAAATACTAATTTATATTAATTATTATTTCTCCAACAGTAATGTTACTCGAGGATAATGTAGCATTCTGATAGTGAAATGATTTTTCAAATCGCTTCAGTAGTTTCGGTGTCTATTCAATCAAATCTTTTCTCTTTGTAATATTTATAGTACCGTGTAGCAAAACCGTTTTCGGTAAACGTAGACCCGTAGACGATTCGGAGTCGCCGGTACCAGGATCGCATAGACTCTACTCGTTTTTCAGTTTTTTCGGCGGCGGCGGCGGCGACGGCGACGGCGGCGGTGTCTGTGTAGTTGTGGTATTGCAGTTGCGACGGCTACGACAGTAAAGCTACGGTCATCACGATCACGCCATCTCAGCACTCCTGTTACTACACTCCTGTTACATATTATAATAATCAGATCCGCGTTACAAACGTTTCCAAAACAACTCGCCTTATCTAAACCGTTTTGCGCTGTGTTTTTTTTTCTTCTGTGATGCCACCTTTAAGAGAAGTAAAAATGCTTTAATTTTCAATTTTTGAAGGAGAGTATTTCAGAACCAGAAGTATCTTATTCATGAAAAAAGTACCATACGTCCATACATGATTCAATTTTTAAAAATATTTTGCATCTTCTTGTGCTATAATTATATATATAAATATATACTAGCTGATTCCGCACGCACTTCGTCGCCCGTAAGAAATTACAACTCTTAAAAAAATTGGGTTTCTTCTACTCTTTTTTGGTGTAACTCGTTGCAGTAAGTGGAGTAGCCACTACATTAAAGTATTAAGTAATTACGTTATAAAAATTAATCCACTACGTCGGATCACGGACAATATGCTATGCGACACCATAATATCAAATAGCACACGTCGATAAGCGGCTATTAGTGCAACTCAGCCACCTTGTAGTGAATGTGAGAAAATTTGATTTGATGCATTTGATGATTAACCAATGGCAACCAATATAAAAACTAATTACTAAATTACTAAATATACTAATTTCTACAAATTATTTCGCCAATCAAAAATTACCATTGAAAATCTCAAAAAGCACGTTTGAGCACCTCTCCGGGTTAGAGCTACGGGGTCTAATTGTGAATCTAAATCATCCAGGGAATCACTCAAACACACAAAAAAAAAGGCCAACAAAATCGTTCCAGCCGTTTAGTAATGCATAAACATAAAGAACATACACTCAGACACTCAGATATTCATTTTTATATAATATATAAATTTGGAAGTGTCAAAGGTTTTTTTTCAATTTATGTTTAATTTATATAATATAATATATATTATTTTTGAACTAAAAATGTAATATAAGTCACAAGGTTTTGCATACTAATACTAACAAATAACGAAGATACAGTCTCAATTTTTTGTTATAAGTGTTTAATGTTTAAAGTTTTTACAAAATTTATGAAACAACAAAAATTTTTAAATTTTTAAATTTTTTAATAATTAATAAATATATCTAAGTTTGAATATATAATATATTGTAATTGATGATTCCTTAAAATTCTTTATAAATGGAAAAAAAAAATGTTTGACCTTTTTTTATGAACAATTAAATAATTATGAATTAAGTAATTTGTTGTTCACCATTTTAAACAAAAGTTATATAGATCAAAAATTATCTAAGAAACAAAAATAAAATGTTTAAACAGATATGTTTTGTTAAAATTCTGTACAAAAACTCCTTCATGGCTCTATCGACCATCGGGATCGGGTAGTGTATTATAATACGAGAATAGTTAACTTTTCTTGTGTAAAATTTTATTCTGTGATAATATTATATTATATATTTATATAAAACTATATAATAGTGTCGTATAGAAGTCTGTGTATTTTTAACAACTGATAATATGCCAAGTGTTACACCTTATCAAATATATATTGATATATATATATATATTGTTATGGAGAGCATGATAAGACCAATAATAATATTGTTCTATGATAAGACAAACGGATTCTAAAAACCTAAACAGTAAACATTCGTATTTCGACTATTTCTTAAAACTGCCCAAACAAACACATTACACACGACTTAATCTTGTTATTAATTATTTTAAATTATTAACTAATACTGTATAGCGCCGTTATTCAAATTGGGTACAATATTATGGTTTCGTGTTCTGATCGAACAATAAAATTGTACTACAGATAATATGGTATTATGGTGTTTTGATAAACTTTTGAGGTACCTAGTTCATTATTTCGTTTGACCGTATTCCTCGACAGATAAAGAGAAAAAAGTCGATTGCTGTACACGGATGGTTGACAATACTGTAGTTAGTTCACCATATGAACTTGTTTAATCACAGCTGGTTATTGTGTTTTTTACACAATATTTTGGGTTATTTTATCGAGTGCAAAATTATTAGAAATATTGTTTGACAATTCAAAAATCGTTGCTGGATAATCATATATTTTAACAAGATGTTTACTGTGAATTTGGCTTGTAAAGAGTTTGTCCTCAACCAGCTGTTCTCTACATCTCGTCTGTTTCACTTAAATAAATTATTTAGCACGTCATCTTCGTCAATTGAACATATTTTAAAGTCTGTCGATAAGAGTGAATATGTAAGATATAAATTTCCAAAATGCATAAACAATTTAGTTGACATAAAACGACAACAATTTGATTCTTCATTTACCATTGTACCAGACATTGTGTCTGTCGACGAAGAGTTACGGCTGATTGATGAAATAGAAAAATCATTAAAACGTCTACGTTATCAACATGATCATTGGGATGATGTAAGTATGTTTTATTTCTAATATTATATTTAAATCAATATTTATGAAACAAATGTTTATCAACTCAGGCCATACATGGATACAGGGAAACAGAAATCATCACATGGAAAGATCAAAACAATTCAAACGTGATACAAAAGCTCAAAAATAGAGTATTTGCTGATGAATCAATCACAGAACAAATGCAAAGAGTTCATATACTTGATTTATGTGGTAACGGTTATGTCAAACCACATATAGATAGTATACGAGTAAATATTTAAAGTCTGATTCTTTTAAAGAAATAAATTATTTTTTTTTTTGATGAAAACGTATCAAATAATACACTATCATTTTTTTTTTGTCAACTAGTTCTGTGGAAATATAATTGCTGGCTTGAGCTTACTGTCCGACTCTGTCATGCGTTTAGCTGATGAAAAATATCCAGACACCTATGTAGTGTATGCTCTATTACCTCGCAGATCATTATATATTATGAAGTAAGTTTCACATGGTATTTTAAATTGTTATTAATATTCTTATTTCTTATTTATTTACATTAAATATAGTCTTTCTTTCATCGATATAATTTTGCTTAAACAATTGTTGAGAGCATATATTTAGCATATTGAGCATATTGTGAGTGAATAAGCCATAACAAGATACATTATAAATTAATTTAATTGTGTATTCTGTAGATTTTTTTTTCAAATTATAAATTGATCAAATTAAATGTGTGTGAATGTTTATAAATTAGGTAGACATTTGAAATTTATATGCCAATACAGACCATAACTTAATTTTAGTTTTAACATACATTTAAAAATTCTCACAGTTCAACTAAATTATGAACAGTTTAACATTTTGTTTATTGATAATTTATATACTGCAGAATTTAAATAAACAATTTTGGAACATTATTACTTCATAATAAATTTCAATCAAAAAAAGTAAATCCCATCAAATCCTTTAAAATGAATAGTTTATTTTTTTCTTAATAATTATTATTCTGTATTTATTAAAAATGCTTATATGTAATTTAACTATGAACAGGGATTCAGCTAGATACCAATACACACATGAAATATTAAGTGATGGTGCGCCATCTGTGTTCAGTGATAGACAGATTGTACGGGAACGAAGAGTATCAATAGTAATGAGAAATGAGCCATCGGTTGAAGCTGTGAAATAATTCAATAATCATTATATTAGATAATGAAAATGTACTTGTGTTATTTTATTATTTAATAGGACGTCTTATACTAAAATCTGTTATATGTACAAAACTATTTGTTCTCTGCTAATAAAAAAAAATAATATGTTAAATGTAATTTACAGCCAACCTTTGATATTTCAAACATTTGATAATTCAAAGCAAATATAAAGTGTTGGTCTCCTGATGATTGAAAATCTCTTAGTAATTTGAAGTAAAAATTAATTTAAGTACATTTAAAGAATAATATAGAGTACTATATATCATAGTATTTATTATTTTAATATGTACTACATATTATAGTATTTATTATTTTATTATGTACTATATATTATATTATTATTATTATATCATATACTATTGTTAACTATTAATTATTATAAACTCGTCTCATACTTCTGAGCCCCGCCGAATTATTGTGCATACATATTTTATAATATATCTTCATAGATTGACGTGGTCAAAGGGGTTTGATAATATTATACTATATTGTTTTATGTATTACTTCCTGTTTCATTTATTATATTTTATCTTTTAGTATTACATTATTATAATTCTTGGTAGTTAAATTTTTATATTAGGCTCTAATTCATATTAATTATTTTTATAAATATGTAAAAATTTTCTTCACATTTAATACTTTTGAATTATCATCTCTAAAAAATTATGAAGTTATTTTTTTAAATTGTACCAAATACTCTTTCTTAATCCATTTATTCATTATAACAAAAATTATTAATAGTAATTATGATTAAAATTAGATTGATTAATCTTTTATTGGATTAAAAGGTTCAAAAGCATCACGAAACATTTTCACATCATTCTCTTCTTCATCTAAAGATTGCTCACATTTTCTCCAGTCAATACGACTTTCAACATTCAATAGCTTTGGAGACGCCAACACTTCTCTAAAACAAATGAATAGTTAATTTCATTAATGCCTTGAAAACATTTAAACTAACAATTTAAGATATACCTTGCAATATGAATTGGAAATTTTGGCCGATGACCACTTTTTTTGGCAGCACTATGAAACAGACGTTTTCCATTAGGCAACTCTGTACAAAAGTAATGGCCTTCACTGTTCCCAGCTATTTGACGTAGCGATGCGGCTGGTGGAATGTCTACCAAATTGAGATCATATTCTTTAAATTTAGCCTATAGAAATTGAATATTAAACATAATATAAGTTATAAATAATAATAATTATTATAATATAATATAATATTTTTAGTTACTTTAAACATGTTCTCAAGATGATCTGCCATTCTGATAGGAACTGGAACCACTTGTAACTGAAAATGAGCAGATAAAATATTACGTTCAAAATAAACTGCTACCCGACCTGTGCTTTCAAAATACTGATTTAAAGAACTTTTAATCCTGAAACAAAAATCCAAATCAATTTGTAATTTTATTTTAATTAAAAATTGTAATGCCTGAATTTTAGAATGAATAAAAAAAAAAAAAAAAAATAGATACTTACAGATTTATTTCATTTTCTGTTTCTGGCGGTACTTCAGCGAGTGATTTGTAATGTTCAATTGGGGCCACTAGTATATGTTCTTTAACCAATGGTCCCTTAGTGCCTGATAAGTATACCTTAAACAAATTAGTTCATTATATACAAATGTTATTGGTTAAAATATAAGTAAAAACTAAAAAATTACTGAATACCTGATTCCCAATAGATACAATTAAATGCTTAGTAATGTTTTTACTCGACAAACAAAACCAACAAGAATCTGCGCTTATATCAATAGCTGTTAAAAAAATTGAATAAAAATGTATTCAGATGTATAATTATGAGTTATTATAAAATGATAAATAAATTTTACTGACATTGTCTGATTGGTTGTCCATCAAATTTTCTCTTTTTAGTTTGATCATTATTTCTATAATTGCTGTTAGTGCTTGTATTATAAAAATACTGTTTTGAAACTGGCAACATATTAGCAGTATAATGAGATATATTTTCAGCAAATGGTGATTCCGTGACAGTATAGTTCATTGAATTTGGTGCAGTTATTTCTGCTAGTGATAAAACAAAGCCATAGAGCCATTTTTGTTTTTTTGTTTTATTGTCATGATAATCACCCAAACCAATAAAACGTGTTACTGTTTTACTATTGGTATTTCTATAGAGCCAAAAATATGTTAATTATTAATTCAAAATGAAGAATAAAAATTAACATACTTGTAGGGACTACGCTGATAAAACACTTTTTGCAATCCAGCAAAGTGATAACGTGGAGTTAAATTAATAGCTGCCCATGATAAAAGTTGAGATTCACTTTCTTTTTCAGTTGATTCCTTAACATTTATGTTCTATGGAAAAATAATTAAATATATTCATGAGATTATTTCATATTTTTCAAATTATTATAGTATTGTTTAAATTATAGTTTGTACTTCAAGAATTCGCTCTTTGTTACGAATGTCTAACGGCCACGGTGAAGTTAATAGTACATCCAATGATGTACTTCCAGCTCTAATACAAGAATCTCTGAATTGAGAGAGAGAATCATAATTGAATGTATGTATTTCATTTTCCTTACTACTATTGTTTTGTATTCCACTGATATATCCTATTTTAAGGCCATCAGAAGTTGTAAAAATTCCATCTTTACCTAATCATGCATACAAAAATATTTATTTAATTAAAATATTAGAATTATAAGCAAGATAAAATGAAACATTTTCAATATATCAATATAAGTTATAACCATTTATTTAATAACGAAATATTACCAACCAAGATAATAAATATTTGGTGCTAATTGTTGATTGTTTAAATTCTTGAAATATTTTTCATGTTGTATCTTATTTGGTCCCAATGTATAAATAGGAACTGAAACTTTAATAAAAAAAATAACTTTAAATTCATTCAAATAAATAACAGGGTTTCCTTACCATATTTGCCAGACTTTTTAAACTCTTCCCATTCTTTTTCACTAGATTCATCGTCTCCAAAAAAATCGCCTATGCAAAACACATAGTCAAACATGCCTTTTTTAGCAAACAATGCTTCTAAATGGTCAACAAATGACGTTATATGTCCTTTGATGCCGCAGCAAACTAATCTGTAAACAAATATGAAATAAGTAATTTCAACAACAATAAGATAACACAAAAATAAATATAATTTTAATTCTTACATTTTGACTTGCTTTTTTTTATTATCCATTATGAATTCAATAACTTGTTTAATAATATCCTAAAAATAATATTTTAATTTTAAACATGACAATGAACATTAAGTTTAATAAAGTAGTTACCTGAAATTTGTTTATAATCGAATGTTATAAATTAAATTAATTTTACAACACAGTACAGAGAACAATTATTTTAAAATTTATTTTAAAGTATTAACTATTAAGTAGTAACATTTTTATTTAAGTCTCTAACAAAAGTGTAGAGGAGATGTAAGCAACAATGTACATTCGGTCACCGGACAGTCAAGACAGTTAACGTTGTAGACTGTAGTAGTGTAGTCGTAGTCGTAGTCGTAGACTCTTGGTAGTAGCGCTTTTTTTTTATCTGGTGAGTTCTTATCTATAAAACAATATTTATCAGTAATGTCACGGGTATAGATACTATAGTATCAGCTATATACATGGTATCGTTCAGTGGTAATCACAGATATATATTATTATAATGAATTACAATTAATAAGTAATCAATAACAATTGTATATAATATTTCTGTGGGTGGTATAAACGCAGTATAAGGAATAAACAAATAAATGGTATAAAATAAACTATAAATCTGATACATGAACTAAGATATCTTAGTTCATGTTCTGTGCTTCTATAGACTATAATGGTATAATTTGTTATAATAAGTTGCAGTTCAACATAAAATGCTCTTAACTTCCCTAAAATATTTGAACATCGCATCCTTGAACTATATTATAATATCCGGGAGTTCAATGCATCGCATCAAATACTATATACGATAATACAAGACACTCAGTAAAAAAATAGCGGCGAACAAATTGTTATTTTGCCCACCGAGATTGTATAATATATATTTTGCTATATTGTTCACGTTAATCGTAAGGAGTAAAATAGGCAACTATTATAACAATCTCGCGGGGCAATCAATATTGTAATGATATTTTTATAAGAAAATATAGTTCATCAGTTTTTATATGCCAGTAGCCAGTGTCCTATATTGTCGTATATAGTATTTGGTCGGATATCATATACTTACAAAGTGCTTTGGTAACTCATTGTGAATTGGGGTTGCTACTTGACATGGTTACTACGATGATCCACTGCCACGAATCACGATAAAATAATGCTCTGAATAATTTGTTCCGAATACAAGTTCAACGACTATATTATTATATAACTAGTCCAGGCAAATTAGACTCAATTTTGACAAATAGCGGAAAAAAAGCAGGAAAGCTGAATTTTGGTATACACCTTAATGGAAGCGTACTTAGTAACATACAATAAAAGTCCCTTAAGACTGAAGGACATAAAACTTTCGGGGAACTAACGCACTCTAATGATCAGTCACTACACACACTGTCACTCATCACTGACGATAGATATAGAATTGGACGAATAGGTATTGCCTAAATCCAACCCCTTAAAAATGGTTCTGTCTTCGTTTATAATATGTGCTCTCAATGGTTCGCTTTTAACAGCATAAACATTAAATAATATTAATTAATATTTTATTATAATCGAACAATAAATAGTAAACTACAGGTCGCAGCATTGATTATAAATACTACTAATAGGTAATACCAAAATTGTCGAGGTCTAAGAACCAAATTAAGTATTTTTAAATGTAATATTGCGGTTTTAAATTTTTTTTTATCCGTCTCATTGAAACGTTGTAATGTGGTAGTGAGTTGGGTCTAATCAATTATGTTGCATACAGATGCCATAGCAGTAGTTTAACAAGTAGCTTCTGTAGAGGGGGTGGTGCTCTTATGGCCATTCGTAGAGATATTATAGTATCTAGTTTAGTGTACACTTCAGTTATTAACATATGTTGTTGAACATCTGTTTGTTAAATTTAGTTTTAATAATATAAAGTGAGTAGTATGCTCAGTATACTCTCCTCCTAAGTGCCAGATTTTTAACAAGTATTATTTATTTATTGTTCACACTCTTATTTCTTATTACCCGGAATCAGTACTTGTTTTCTGTGGTGACATTAATATGGCTGATGTTAAATAGTCCAATGACGATTTTGGCTTAATTAACTTCTCAGTTTCTGCCCCCAGAGTTCAATGTGTTCCCGATGAATTTACGTTTTTTAACTTTTTCCAACTTAATGACGTTCCAAACTCTTTTGACGGCATCTTGAAACTTGTGTTTTCCAATGATAAAAGAATCTACATCAAAAAAGCTGAAACTTCAACGGTACCTTGTGATCTATAGTGCCTGGTGCCTGCTCTTGATATTAAGATAAAGTTGGATAAAATCTCCTTTTCTTGATTGTTCCCATAGATATTTATTCCGCCATGCTCTCTACATAAAGATATGTGAATTCTTAGATTTTTTTAATTGGTAGGAGACAATAATGTCTCTTGATGTCGATAAAGCTGCTTTTGCACTCTATGATACTCCTTACACTTTTGCATTCTAAATGTTGTTCCAGAAGTGTCTTATGTACCTTCGACAATTTCGAAATCCGCATTGTTTTTTGTAAGAAGCGGATACAATGGCACGTGCTTTGTATAATAAGGCTTCCCACTGTCACCTTGATTATGCTGAATTATCTGCTCTTCGCGCTTCTTATAGACTGGTTATCCGCGCATTTCTCACTCAACGACAACGGTTCGTTAATGTTCGGGACGTTCGGTAACGCTTGACGCTATAATTTATATTTATACAGCTTAATATCGTCGTGGCACAAGGCGGGGTAAATTGTGACTAGGACTGGTCGCTGCTGTCAGTCTCATGACCACGGCATGTGATGATAATAGTAATATTTTAGAGTAGTACAAGTGGATGATTTTTCTTTTCCCATTCTAAATTAATTTAAATACTCGGATACAAACGATGACGAAAAAAACATAGAAACGAAAACATGACGTTGAATGTCGAAGTATTCACACACATGCAATGACGAAAGCAACAGGACGATGGACTACTAAACTTTGAAATCAAAACATTATTTGTATTTATCACGCATATAAAACCACGAAGGTCAAATAATATTATTTACCGAGAAATTAGTGATAGACTGATAAACATGAACTCAATTATATTAATTTGTTTCCCCGAAATCCAGTTCTATTTTGAGTGTTGGAATATTTTTGTTAACCCTGCAACGATGCCGCGGACGGCGACGGACTACGTGACAAGTAGATAAGATAAGAATTATTTTAAATTTTAATTCCATCAAAAACAACTTTACAGGAGAAAATCATAAAAAAGAAGAAAATCTGGTCAAAAAAGCAATAATTATCAGAAAAACTTGAAATAAGTATTTTCTTGAAAAATCGCTGATAAAAGCAAAAAAATGCACTTTCAAATTTCATAATTGAACGTGTTGAACATGACATACACTTCTATAGCACACTACTACATTTTAAGCCAATCCATAAAAATAAGCAAATGCTTCCGAGACATGCTTATTATAAAAATAAGTATCTCAGTTTTATGAGTAACACATGGACATTTTTGTATCAGTTCTAATTTTTGGTTAAAGAAATTGTCCACAGACAATTATTCAAAAACATAATAACCATCACACAACTTTTTGAATGAATCCTCTACATCTACCAACAAATGGAACAAAAACATGTTACACCCAACAACTGAACATTTAGGCATTTCAAAAATAAAATATAAAGGCAACATTTTTGAAAAAAATAAAACGTAATTTGTCAGTATAATATTCTTTATGGTGATGATTGATGAATTATCTTTGTCTTTAGAATTCGGAATGTTTGGATGGAACATAATATACGACAATAATATGTTAGTCAGTGATTTTTATAATAAAAGTTATATGTATAATATATATTATGTAGATTTATTTGGCAGAAATTCAATATTTGGTTTATCATTGATGTATATAGAATATAGATAGTAGTAGTCTGTGGTGTTAAGTGGTTGGAGAGTTTCATAGGCCTGTTAAAAACCGTGCCACGGACTAAGATATATAGGACTGGAAACGGAGTATTATCAGTGGAACCTAAATGTTTTCATATGGTACAGCACCAGGGCTGGATTGGTTAGGCGAGCTACCGAGAAAATCTCGGTGGGCCGCTTAAAGTTTGGGCCAGTTGTGTGGGTGTGGGTGAAATTAAATGCATGTTTAAAAATACGATTAACCAACTTATAAGCTCATAATAATTTTAGACTTAATTTTGGGTCAGTGAAGATGTAAATGGGCCGCTCAGAAGTGAAAATCTCGATGGGCCGATACATACCAATCCAGTCCAGTACAGCACGGACACCCATCGCCATCTATTAAGTGGAATTAAAAACTCAATACTTAGCATTGAACTATAATAACATGAATACCTACCTGCCAAAATAATTTTAAACTATAATAATTATTTATTATTCTTTATTTATTATTCATAGTCATAATATAGGCAGGCATTTTACATTATAAAATATATATTTTTAAACAAAGACACTTGATGGATTTTGTATTAACTATTATTACAAGCAAACTTGTTATAACTTGTCATTGTAACTATTATATGTGAACTAATTTTGCAAATTTTTTTTTGCATTGTTTTTACTTTTATTTTTATTTGTATGTAAAGCGTATCGCCTCGCCCGCATAATAACAACGTTTGATATAATATGAGTTAGTACATCTCGTTTGTTCTTAATACACGGAAAATTAATGAACTTATTAGTTTTAAAGAATTCATCGATAGTTAATAAGAAAAAGTTTTTATTTTCGCAGGGCTTAGCAAATGATATTTCAGCAGTACTCAGAAATCCAAAAATAAAATCATTTGGGTACGTCAAACCTCCTTTTGATTTTAAGTTTAGAAGAGCAACTTTTGGCCTTCTGCTGTACGACATAGTACCTATAAACATAAATTATAAAACAGAGCTGAAATGTAGGTTATTAAAATTAATTTGGAAATAGCCATGATAGGTGTAATAAACTATTGTTTATTTTAACATGGAAGTAGGTTTATTTACTATACATACCAATTAAAACTAAAGTAATGTTAGATGTGCTATAATGCTACTAGATAGCGCTAGGTTAGGTTAAGCTAGTTGGGACACCTGTTGAAATATTTGGGGTCCGGCCCTTTACCACTATCCTTCCATATAATTACCAGTCCTGTATAGTCCATGAATCGTGCTCATGACTAAAATATAAACAGTCATAATAGCCAGATAACTGCACACCATGATTTAAGATATTATCTTAAATCATGCTGCACACGTATTTTATTCTTCCCCAGACTTTGAAGAAAAACTATGTATCATGGAAAAAAAAATTATCCCCACTACACTATACAGGAATTTTTACTGGTTAGGTTATATTAAGTTACTGGTGGGAAAAATTATTTGATTATTGGTGATAATGCCTGTTTTTTAATCTTGACTCATGACTCAGGAGTTTGCTGCTAAACAGTAATGTTCTCTCCTGGCACAGAGTATATCTTTAGAGCCATACTTCTAACCTTAAGCAGCCCGGTGATCAGGCTTTCGTTTCCAGTCCATTATATTGTAGTAATTTGTAGTCCGTACTAATTACTAATTTACTAGCTATTGTACGGGAGTAGTATATGTTGGCACGTTGTAAATGGGTAGTATAACTACAGTAGTCAGTAGTGCTACACACGACCATTGACTTTTATAAGGAACATACAACTTTTTACACGGAGTAGGTAAGTTATATGTTTAAAAATACAATTTATTTTGTTTTTAGTTGAATTGAAATTTGACTTTTTTAGACAGGAAGTTTTATACATTTTAGTATTTTACTGACTACAAATATATATCAGTATTCTCAGTATATTATAACCTATGTCGAGTATTTTTTAAAATCTGAAGAATTTAAAATAGTCAAATAATTTAAATTCATTACGAAATTTCAATAGTTGCATTATTATTATAACCGACTTATATATTATGATAATAGTTAGATAGTAATTATTATGTGTTGACCACTGATAGAATTAGATATGTATCAATAATGTCATTATTAGGTGCTTTATTTTTATTTTAAGGTATACTTATTAATACTTAATAGTTAATAATACCGTTTTAATAAACACCTAAAGATGTATCGGGGTTAATTCAAGTAGTTAGTATATTCAGCAGTAGCCAGTAAGATTAGTAGGAAACTAAGTAACTAGAGAAAAAAGGGAACAAGTGCACTTTACGAACCCCCTCACAATTTACAATTTTTTTTTCAAACGACTTGTTTTTTTATTCTTAAAATTTTTACCGGAAACAATTATTTTAGAAGCTATAGCCTTCCAAAGAAACCGAAACCTTAATTTTTGTTTTTCTGGGAACCGAACTTGACGTATTAGCTAATTTCTCATATCTTAATCTAAAACAATTTAATACAATAAAAAATCACAAAAACTCAATTTTAGGCTTAATCTTATCAAATTCAGCTGATGTATGTGTTTCCCGTGAACAATCTACTTTAGTTCCAATTGATTACTTTTATCATCCAGCTCTACTAATTAGTATTCCAATCTATAAAAATAATGAACTTATGCCCTTTAACAATACTGTATACGATTACGTAAATTGTGATTATAATATTATAAGGTCTTCATTAGCAACTATTAACTGGGACATCGCGTTTAAGGGTTTACACATTAATGCAGTTAATGTCTTTTATTATAATGTGTTTAGAATTATTGAAACTTACTGTAATAAGAAAACTTATTTAACTAGTAAACATCCGATATGGTTTAGCTCGTTTTTAAGGGAATTAATTTATAGGAAAAAAATTGCCCAAATTGGTGTAAAAAAAAAACTAATGCTAAATGTTGATAAATGTAAAGTAATAACTTTTTCCAAGTCTCGAAATCCAGTTATTAATAATTATTATTTAGATAATGTTCTACTTAATAGAGTTGTTGAAAATCTAGATTTAGGTATTACGTTTAGTTCAAGTCTTACTTTCAATAAATATTACTTGAATATTTCTAAAAAACCGTCATCTATACTAGGATTTATTAATTATTAGTAGCACATGCAAAGACTTTACTAATTCCTTTACTCTTAAGAGGACGTCTAACACGCATGTATTGTTTCCGTCTTACATACGTACGTCGTACGACATAGTAAATTTTCGTTCGCTAGTTTCAATAAGGTATTGACAATTTTTATATTAGAGTGAATTGACCTAGTAACAAACTTTGAAGTAATGACATTGTTATCTCTCGTTGGTCTCTTACGATATTTCAATTTTTAAGTGAGATATGGGTATATAAGGTATTAATATTTTAAAATGCTCATAACTCACGTAAAAATTAAAATATCGTAAAAGACCAATGAGAGAATACAGATAATGTTATTACTTCAAAGTTTGATCATAGGTCAATTCACTCCAATATAAAAACTGACAATACCTTATTGAAACTGGCGAACGAAAATTTGGTATGTCGTACGTGTGTAAGACGGAAACAATACATGCGGGTGAGACGTCCTCTTAAGGCATTATATTTTTCACTAGTACGTTCTATTCTAGAATATAATTTGATTATCTGGCTGCCCTCTGTAATTACTCATGTCCAAAGTCTTGAAGCGTTTCATTCGCTTTTTATCGTACAAGTTCAATATCCCGCGTCAACGTCACACACCATATAAGCCTTTATTAGACACTTTAAGTATGAATAGTCTTGTAACTAAGAGAAATATAATGGATTTAAAGTTCCTATACAAAGTGGTACACGGTATCATTATTTCTAGTGAATTACTAGATTATTTTAATTATTTCTATGTCCCTCAATGTCATACAAGATCTACAAATACTTAAAATTACATAAAACTAATAACTTAATAAATGCTCCTATTAATAGAATGATGAGATTAGCTAATGATATATATGTAGATTTATTTAATTTTAACTCTATTGAGTTCTTTTTATAATTATATTGATAGTTATTACATGTGAATTATTTATCAATATGATAAACCTAATTTATGTTAATTACTGTTATTATTAATCTTAATTAATTATTCGCTATTTTTATATTTAATATCTATTAATCACACTCTGTTAGATAAGAACTGTAGCTTGGACCTATTTAAAAATTTAATGATACATTTTTACTATTTTCATCAAAATGAAAATCATTGCTTACTAAAAATATTGTATCAAGAAAGAGGCTTAGAAATAAACTTAACTCTTT
Organism: Nasonovia ribisnigri; assembly: GCA_027563435.1. NCBI lineage: Eukaryota > Metazoa > Arthropoda > Insecta > Hemiptera > Aphididae > Nasonovia > Nasonovia ribisnigri. Next base: position 760,566 of record JANEHU010004926.1, on the reverse strand, counting down.
CTACTGTGGTACGCTAATGTTCTTCATTTTTCTCTAAGAGTTCAAAGCTTCTAAACAAAAAATATAAATATTTATTTTAAAATGTTATAGGTTCTTGTTATAATTATTTTATCTGTCAGACTAATTTAAATAATACATATTTAAATAATAATTATTGATGTTAAATCTAGTTTGAAGATAAAAAAAAGTATTTGGTCTTCTGTCAAGTTTGACATTTATTTAAAGATCAAAAGTGTATAGAGGTTTAGTAAGTGGTAGTTACCTTACAAAGGTAATATAATACCAGTAAGGTAAATGGACATTTCCCTCCCCCCCGCATGTTTTTGGTGCAGTAGGACATTCCCCCCTCATTTTTTTTTAAAGGTTACTTTTTAATAATATTCTATTATTTATTATTGAATATGAAATAATTATTTTTTGCCTACCTATTATCAACTGAAATAGTAATAAAAAATAAATAAATAATAATATAATTTTAGATAAAAGATTGTCTTAATAAAATATAATAGTACAATACTACCATAGTATACTGGTACTGAATTAGGTAGGTAAGATTGAATTAATTATTGTATAACTAAGTATCCATTATATTTATTTAAAATTATATTTTTATTGTTCAGTTGATCAAAGATATACATCTATAACTTATTATAGTTATGAAAATATTAATAATAATAAAATAATAATTTTATATTCAATAATAAATAATAGATTATTATTAAATAGTAACATTTAAAAAAAAAAAACGGGGGGGGGAAAATGCATCAGAAAATTTACTGCGGGGAAATGTCCTACTGCACCGAAAACATGCGGGGGGGGGGAAATGTCCGCCATTCACCAGTAAGGCCCAGTAATTTTTTTTTTGATATCAAAATAAATAAAAAAAACAAATATAGGTGTAATGTCATTAAATATATTATTTTTATATTGATATCATGCATAACAATTTGGCAAGCATTGTTAAAATAAAAAAAAACCATAATATAATATGTAAAACAGTCTCAAACATATGACATCAATGTCCAATTTATCTATATTGTGAATAATATTTTATTTTCTAGGACACCTATAGCTTAATTTTAATTAAACAAGAGTAGGAAATATTTTATAAATTGATAACTTAAGTACTTATTGCTTTATTATAATCAGTTAATTTATTATAATTTGAAGTTTCAATTTGTTTTAGTAGAATCTGATTTGAGTTTCAAAGACTACAATTGGAAATTATAATTCCAACTCTGCAGTAACTAACTGACTTAATTGAAATCTAGTTTGGATTAAAATTTTAAAATAAATAACATCTCAGCGACTTAAACTCTAATTAGATAAATTAAAACGTGCAATCATGTAACTACAAATTAGTAAAAACATCATATGACAATTTGTTCTTTTGTGTAGAGTATAAAAAGGGCATTGTAGTCCTTATAATGATTTAATTAAATCTTTCTATGTACTATAATGAATAGTTCAGATAATTTATATAAAAATTAAAGTCATAGTGAAATTATTGACATTTATTCGATAATAACTCTACAAAATAATATTTAAAATAACATTTAATTAAATTAATATTTAAATAAATTGGTCAATTATTTGGACTATTTAAATAAATAATCAATTAATTAAAAGTGAAATATTTGTTGATTACAGTTATTGTTTTTAAATGTTTAACAACTAACAAGGAATTAATAGTAAATATTTTTAGTATAATTTCAATAACTGTTCAAAATTAAGAAATGTAAAACCACATCTGTAAAATAAGAACTTGTTACCTACTAAAAGTCACTAAAAGTGATGGATTATGAAAAAAATTAACTGATATACTTTACATTTTAGCTAATCCTTTTTATTTAAGTAAAAAACAAAGAAGTTAATTAGTTAATTTTTAAAAACTTTTAAGGAATGTAGTCTTTGTTTGTTGGCATAAAAACATTGTTTTATTATTCTTAGTTTTTATTTTAAAAAATCCCATATTTTCAATTAGTACTACCAATTGATATTTTTACAAAATTGGTAGATTTATTGTAATAATAATATTAGTCACATGGCTACATAGTACATAATTCATGATGTGAATGCTATAGTAATAACAATTTATATGAATCGCTAAAATGCTGAACGATATATTTATGAAATACCTACATAATATCATTGATAGACCCATGATTGGTCCATTGAATTTTAATAAACCATTAAATTAATCATTTTTTTATGCAACCCACCATATATATATTAACTTTTTCAAACACTACTCAAATGTCAATGGACTTCCTGTGGCCAGTCATTTAATTCGCAGGCCGTCGTTGTTGTCGTAGAGTATGAAAAATAAAAATATTGCCATTAACTCGCAACTCGTCTATCATATTTTTGATATTAATTGACTGTACCTATTTAAGATCATTTGAATTATTATTTTGTTTTCGACAATTTCATAAGTGCGTAATAAACCATTCGAACTTCCTACGTGCCACTTAGGTGGTAGCGCTTCCGTCGTCCACGACCGAAACTCTACGTCGAAATTCCAAGTGCGTGTGAAAATTCAAAATATCAAATTGCGTCGCGCATCTAGTTTTTAATCCGTATTCGCTCATCTGACAAATTAATATTGGCGAATTTCACATAGGGGCCGCGGGTTGCATCCCAATAAATGTGTAATTTATTAGTAATTACTAATTCTTACATATTAATTATTAATATATTATTATTATTATTATTATTATTCCCCCTCACCCAGTCATCCACCACAACAATAACTTATTCCGTTCCTTATCGTCGTGTACTTGTGTGTTTGGTTATAATAACAATAATAAAAATAGTAATAATAATATTATATTATGTATTGTTCGAATTTTTTCTTCTCGACAGGCCAGGTTAGATCGTCTTTAAAGCAACTACTATTAATATTATTGTTATTTAGTAATTCCGTCCGTGGTTCGCTCTGCAACCGCCGTTGTTTGACCGCCATCTGCACACTGTTACACTAATAAACACGCACGCGCAGATTCAAATACCTACGTAATCGTAATCACTAACTTCGAAACAAATTGTTGTTGTTGTCATCGCTATTATCATTATCGGCGACGTACGCCATTCAACAAGTCGTCCGACCCACCAGCAATTGTTAGTAAGAATGATGTGACGCAAATTACATTATAGGTCCTATATAAATTGGGTACCTACCATCGTGCCGGTATACAGTGAAAACTGTCTAAAGCGGACCCTGAATAAAACGGAAAACTATCCAATACGGAATTTTTCTATGGTCCCGGCACGTACCTATAGTTTTACGTAGACGCTCAACCTCAATTAAACGGAACCTTCAAAACGCGGAAACGGAACGATTTTGTAAGTCCCATGCAAGGAAAAACCTTGCATAAACCGGAAAAATGACACGCGCGTGTCAAACCTAAACCAAAAATAAGGTATAAAATATAGATATGCCGATATGCGTATTGCGTATGTACAATGTACATCGTTAAATAGTGATAGATAAAGATAAAATTGTTCTATTGTACATATTCGTACAATATAACATGTACATTATATGTACATACAATACATATTATCGCATCTTAAACGATATGAAATGTCTTCTTTGTAACTGTGAAACAGTCGTACGTACACTTTTAATTTAATTTTATCTTCCGTTCATCGTACATACCTATTAAATATTAAAATGCCAAAATATAAGTGTCTTTCATTAAATGAAAAATATCAACTGATCGATATGAGTACAAAAGGACATTCAGTAAGACAATTACAAAATATATTTAATTGTGGAAAAACTCAGGTTTACGATACTCTTAAAAATTTTAAATGGAAATGTTAAATGTTTATATGTAATATTTAATTGTCGTCTTATATGTAGTATGTAATATGTAATAAAAAACCTATACATGATTTTAGTTTAAATTTAATGAATTTTAAAGAATTATATTATGTATTTAAAATAAAAAATTGAAAACTATTCTTTGGTATTTCTTATTTATTTGAATTGAATAATCCGGATTTTTTCCGTTTTATTGAATAAAGCGGAAAACTGCTTAAAGCGGAATTTTTTGTTGGTCCCATGCGATTCCGATTTAGACAATTTTCACTGTATAACCGTGTGATTGACGTGCATATCATTCCGACGCTGATTTGTGGTCAAATTTTTATAAATTAATACTTCAGGTAATACGCCGATCGATTTTATCATAGGTTTTTTTATTAGTTATCGAGTTTGCCCCGTAGGTAATAGAGAAAACAATGTGTCAAAAAACTGGTTGTTTTTGTCGGATGATGTTTTTGTAGATTACTCTTTCATTCATATTCTTGATCTTAAAAGGACTAATTATGTCACATTTACTGGTGATGTGTTTTTTTTTTAAACGTTTATAATGATACTTTTTCTCCATATCGTAATTCATACTAGAAATTTGCTAGGCAAACTGGTGTGAAAAATAATGCACCAGGATGTATGGACAATATCATTTACATGGTTAACTATCCCAGTGCTGGATAATGAGGGCTAATTTTAAACCAATCTAGTTTAGCAAATATCTATATAGTTTCTGTTTGTCTTGCATATAGCATAATAAGGCATTTAAAATTTCTAAAAGGGTAATCATCAAAACTTCTAAAGCTAATATTTTTATGATTTTGCTTCAGTTTTATCCTATACATTTTTCATAATAATTAGGTTTAATTTGATAAAATAGGTACCTGTCAAATAATAATTATACCTAGGTATAAAAATTAGTAACTTTCATTTTGTATTTTTTTTTCAGATCTACATACATTTTATTCTAGATGTGGATGATCTCATAACTAAACAATATAAATATTGATTGTTTAAATACCAAATTAGACAATATCGATTGTATAATAACTAATCATGCGATATGAATATTGATGGTGTAAATACCAAATTAGACAATATGAATATTGATTGTACAATAACTAAATCAGGCAATATGAATATTGATGGTGTAAAATCAGAAAGCATGTCACCCAGTAAATTGAAAGAGTAAGTTGATTTTTTATTCATTAATAATAATTAATAACTACCTTCATATATTGTATGAAAAAGAATAGAACTAATCTAGTTAAGCAATCACGCAAATTTTTCAATTTTATTTTTGGAATCCCATGTATTACAGTAAATTAAGAATAATGGTGCTTAGATAAATTGGGGAAATCATTAATTTTTAAATTATAGCCTTACAAAGTTTACTATTTTCTTTGTTATATAGATGCGCACAACAGTATAGTTCACCGCGCTTATAACAATTTTTTTAATTTTATTTTTGAAAAATTAAAAAATTAAAATTTGGTGTGGTCACTAAACTATATTTATGCCAAAAGGTTTCCATTAATTAGCTTTATCAGATTAATAATGATATGTTGCTTTTAATTTTTTGAATTAAATTAAGCTCATATTACTATAAGTTAATAGGTATGTGTTAAACTTAAAGTCAAGTTGAGATTTTCATCAAACTTTTAAATTAATATAACTACAGGCTACAATTTAATAGTTGATGAATTCAACATTAAAATATTATTTTTAATTTATCATAATTTTATATTGTTTTATCAGAATTGTTATCTATTCAGGTCTATACTTTTTTATAAACACCAGATTTTCATAGTTACTGACACATTATAATTGATGATTTTAATTTTATAATATGATTTTAATCAAAAGATTTCATACTAACTGGTTTTTGATTTGGTTTGAAATGAAATTTCAAGAAAATATTTAAACTTTATTTTGTCTTGCAACATTGAACAATTATCAATAATTTGTGGCTAGTTGTGTAATGGAGGTATCAAGAATATACACTTTTCTATGAATTCCAAAATACTTAATTATTTAAAGTTACCCTAAGATAACCTATATGATAGTATTTATGTTTGTTTTATTTCTTTTAAGTAAATTTCTTAGGATTAAAATTTGTAAATAATAAAATATAAGACATAATAAAAAAAAAAATGTATTGACAATAGGTAACAAAATGAAATGTTATTTCGTTCAATTTCCTATTAGGAATTAATATAAAAAAATACTTGGAGACTTTTATATTAAAATTGCATTTACTATAAAATAATAATTTTAAACTACATTGTTAATTTGTGGATCACCTGATCAGTGTTTGGGAAAGGGGGCTTAACGTTTTAAATATGGTGTAATTTAGGTATCATCTCCTTTTAAAATGCTGTTGTACTTATATTAGCCTCCTACCTCATGGGACACTAACTGTAAGTTTTTTTTGATTATTGAAAATATATTCATCGTTTATCAATTTTTATTTATTATTTATAAATTAGTTTGTTAAAAAGGTAAATATAATATATACATAAATTTATATAAATTTCATAAAACTACTAATTCCATTGAAATTTAAAAACAAATTGAGGATCTCACCAACAATTTTTGTTCTGTGCTAAATAACGGCCAGAATGGGTCAAGCCACATTACTTTACAGACATTTCGGGGCTTTCTTTTACTCGCATGTATTTTTAAGGGGGGGGGGGAGCCGATTCACAGTTTTGTTGAGAGAAATTATTATCTCATATTTTTTTGTTCCTATCATAATCACATAATTGCAGTGGCGTGCAGATCCCTTTTTCAATGTGGGGCAAAGTTAATTATAAAATATAAAATATGTACATAGAAAGAACTTACAAAGTTACAAATGACACGAAGTAAAATAACATTTACAAATTTAATTTTAATGACTTGTAAAATTCTTAACAAAAAATACCACCCACACCCACCCCATTTTCAAGTGGGGCCTAGGCCCCATTTGTGTCTTGTCTGCACGCCACTGCATGATTGTAAGTACAGTTAACACTAGTAAGACATGCCAAGAATTGAAAATTAACTTATTTATATAATCTACATTGCTAAAATAAAATTACTTACACATATATTTTCACATACTATAATAAACTTGTTTATCTATTCGGTAATTGAACACTAATTTATAGATTACAAAATCAGTACATATAATTGTTTTTCATATTTTAAATTAACATTTTTCACAGATCTTAAAAACTTAACAATAGAAATATTATTTAAGTATATAAAAATAATAATTTATAAATACCTATACTTACTTCTGACAATAGAAATAACTTAATTGAATAATTTGTCACTGTTAAATAATAAGAAATACCTCTTTAAAAAAAAATCCTGTAAAAATAAAATACAATTTTACTATAACTCTCGTGTATTCTAACTAATAATTAACCGAGAATTTTCTAAATTGCTCATAATTTTTAAATTATGGTAAATTATAGTATTATGAACATCTGAGAAAAAACTAACCTTATTATCAAACATAATGTTTTACTATATTTTAGTGCTAATTACAACATAAAATCAATTAATCAATAAATCAATAATTTTGAGTAACAAATTAAGATTTACATTTAATAAATTGATTTAAAGTTCTTAGTTAATGATAATAGTTAGATGGATAATATTAAATATTTTATTATTGATAATAATGTAATAACAATTTTTTTTTTAGATCTGAACCATACGATATTTTTAAACAACTTCCACTTGAAATCATAAACAAAATTGTCCTGCAATTGGACTTCAACGATGTTTTGAACTTGAAATTGGTTAATAAAATGTGGCGATGTGTATATTTAAACCAAAATGAGATATGGGCGATGATTTGTAAGAATTTTAATATACAAGCCATTGATTACAACCGGTGTCTAAATGATAGGTCAAGACATGATTCAAAATGCATTGGATTTGATGAAATAGCTTCAGAAAAATTATTTGGGTCTTTATGTGATTATTGGCTAACTTTTAACCATTATTTGACGGTTGTCAATAATATAAAAACCAACAATTTTGCGAACATTTATATACATCGTCGACGTGTAGTACAATCATATTGTACTGATGATTATATTGTCAATATAAATTACTACAATAAAAAACCAATTGAGATAATTATTTTAAATGGGGCAAATAAACCTATAGAAAGAAGATATTTGCCAATATTTAATATACTTAGATGGTTAATTCAAGAATATTATTTAAAAAAATATCGACTCAAAGTAATTGGTAACAAAAGATTTTTGGTACTTGAAATTTGTTCCATTATATTTGTATATTCAATTAAGCATACCGAATTCAACAAAAAATTTTATAAAGTGATACAGAAATCTGTTGATTATGGCTTAAATGAGGACAATTTAAATGAAGAGTTCTTAATTGATCATTGTGATACAAAATTTGATTTATATGATGATAAACTAGCAATAGTACACCCAGATATTAGTACATTATTTTTAATTGATCTGAGTACAGAAAAAATCTATAAAGAACTGCAATTCAGTTCAAGAGGATGCATTGTTGATCGTATAAAATGCTCAGATAATAGACTTATGATTGGAATCACACAAACGGTACATTTTAAAACTTCAGTTAATAACTTGTCAAATTTAAGTATACTATTTGTCTGTAAATTATTTTTAAACTTGAAATCTAAAATATTTTTGCAATCCAACTCATTACACAATATTCTGTATAAAAAATTTCATGCAAATAAAATCCATAGCTAATTTCAATAAATAAAAAATGTATTTAGGGAAATTTCCATGATACCATTTAACTCTACAATTGGTATCAGAATCATTTACTATTTAAACCCTAGAGTAAAAATTAATTAGTAATTACTCTATGATTTAAGCTAAATAAAAAGAATTCACAGTGTTCTAAGTGTTCGAAGTGAAAAGTAATTTAAAATTAAAATATGGATTTTTGTTAGGTAAAAAGTATATATATTGTTTTTTTATCATATACTCTTTTATATTTTGTTTATTATTGTTAAATAGCCATTTAAATAAATCTGTTCTTATAAACTTTTTAATGCTATATAATGGTTGTAAATAATAACTTTTTTTATTACAAGCTACTTTATTTATCATATCCTATTTGGCTTATGAAAGAAACCAATTTACATTTATTATTTTTTAATTTTCAGAGTAAAAGAGACTTGAAAAATACAGAAAATCTTGCAATTCTTTATCATATGACAGGATGTAAACATAACAATAGATTAAAGATACCCTTGTTAGGGCCTGTTACTGAGTTCAAGGTGACCAGCGATTGTATTGGAGTAGAAAACACAGGTCCTGTATCTCCATTTATCACCAAACAAAAAAACTTATATTTAAAAGTGTTTTGGCTTGAATGCGATACATTTTCATTTGACAATACTAGAAACCATATTTATTATTGTATTAATCAAAGTATATATCAGTATGATCTCTTAAAGTCCATGTTGTCCAAATATGAAGTGATAAAAAAAATAGCTGTAGATGCAATATCAAATCTTTTACCTTTAACACCTATAAATGATAGATATTTGTTAGTACGATCAACTTTGCCAAATTCATATGAAATATTTGATGTCAAAGAACATGTTTTTGTTAGGTCTATACATTTAACTCCAGGGTATTCATTAGTTCATGCGGGTAAATTATCTATAATGTTCTCTAATTCTCAAGAAATTATGGTAATTTCATTTGATTAATTATGTTGTTTTTTTTTTTATATATGTACCATGATTATTGTTTTGGTAATCGGAATAAAAATCCCCGGGAAAAAAAATCCCCAGATTATATTATTACTCACAACCACAACATGAAAATGATTTTAATATTTAATTACAAATAGGTATACTATATCAATCAAAAAATCAATATATTATATAATATTATAAATAATTTTAAATAAATTATGTAGCGAAATAGTAATAAAAAATATGTAATTACAAATAAATATACCTACTATATTATATTATAGTTATCAGTCAAAAAAATCAAAAAATCAATATATTATATAATATTATAAGTAATTTTAAATAAATTATGTAGTGAAATAGTAATAAAAAATATGTAATTACAAATAAATATACTATATTATATTATAGATATCAGTCAAAAAATCAATATAGGCATTATATAATGTTATAAAGAATTTTAAATATAAAAAAATATTTCGAAAATAATAATCACCGTTACTCGTTAGTTATTAGATTGTTTTCTTTTATTATGGCTTATTGCATTTAAAAAATCCGGAATATTTATTCTTCCACTAATAAACCGGACACAAAGTTCTTTTAATCTTACTTCCGTCTGCATCTGTCCAAGTTTGGTTGTATTCTTATTGGTTTCTCCAACGTCATCCAATGCTAATTTTGCGTAATCCGATGCAACCTCGTTTTTCATTTTTCTTATTAAATGCCAAACTGTGGGATGTTTAATGCCAATTAAATGGGAAAATCGATTGTTCCATCCTTCCGTGACATTATTTGTTCGGTGTCTATTACTATCGTCATTTGATAAGGTAGTTTGATGTACATTCCATGTAGGTACAAGGTGGAAATACTGGAGGAATCCTTCGAAGACGAATATTGGACTCGTTTGTTCCTATTCTTTTAAAAGATCCATTAACATATGTAGTATCAAAATATATTATAAAATCTTCTGCTCCAGTTGGTATATTTTCTTTTAACCACTCCATACCATTTTTAACATCATCTAAAGGAAGAAAAGCTAGACTATCAACCATAGTACAGAACTTACGGAATGCTTCGTCTTTTTTATAGCGTTCGGACAAGGCTAATTCTTGTAATTTTCTATACGTTGACTGACAGAGGTGGTAAAAACATCCTCGAATCGTAATGTGGCTGCCTAAGATCAGTTTTGCTGCATTCATGACGGCTAGTTCAAAATCCATGTTTAAAAAAACGGGATCTGGGTATTTTCCTCGTTTTTCACACTCGTTAATTACAGTACGAAACAAATGTTCATAGGTGTATTGTGTTTTACGTTCAAGAATACAGTAAACCGCTGTAATAAAAATTGATTTTTTTTGAACTCGAAATACGTACAGTTGCTTAAAATATTCAGGTGCAAGTCCAAAATTTCCGTCTATGAACCATGTATTAGAACTTGCTAATAAAGATAACCCCGTGTCTGTGGCAAATATTAATACCCGTTCGTTCGTATCTGGACCATTGTCATCTAATAAAAATCGTTCTTCTCCGTACAAGCACCATTCACCTAAAATATTTTTTTTATTAATTTTTAAATTCAGAGCGAGCGATGAATGTATTGATATTACAATGACATCTATGTGTTTTTTTTATAATATTATTATTTTTTTTAATTTTTGAAATCAACAACAAAATATATAATACATCATTAAACAATTTTATTATATAATAATAAATATAATTTAATTTATATGCAACAGCATGTTTTTTTGCTACGTCCAAATGGAATTTAAGTGATTAATGTCCGCGATTTATATCGTTGAGATGAAAATAGTACTATTTTTGTTTTACATGTTATTAGTTACTAGTTACTACTTGTTACTAGTTAATACTTAATGTATTATACATTAATAATAATTAATATAAATTAATGTAATGCAATAATATAATCTGGGGATTTTTTTTCCTAGGGTCGGGGATTTTTTTTCCGGGATTCGTACCATGATTATTGTTTTAAACTCCATTACAATGCAATGTTTATTGCAAATGATTATTTGTTTATTAATTATGAATTTACAAGATATATATATATTTTTGAAATTATTAACTAACTGAAGGCTATTTTTTTTTTGGTAATTTGGTTAATTTATTATGATTGTGTTCAAGAGGATAGTAACGGGTTTTTCAATAGAGACGCTCGAACTTTGATCGGATATATCGGGAATGTCATTAAAGCCATATCTGCATAATTGTTGTGAATTGTTCAATACCGTATGGCGAATCACCATGAACGGTTATAGCGTAGAACAATGTGTGTGTAATTAAATTTTATTACCAAAATCAGTGTTCCGTCAGAGAAACTTTCCGTGCATTACGCGATTTTTATCCTCGACACAACCGTCCTGCTGAATCGACTATTCGACGTTTGGTAGCCAAATTCGAGTCAACTGGTTCAATAAATTATCAGCCAACACCCATACGTCAACGAAATGCAAGATCCATTGAGAACATCGATGCTGTGCGTGAAAGTGTATGGGAAAACCCAAGACAGTCAATTTCTCGTCGTTCACAAGAACTTGGTATTTCTGCGACTTCAACTTGGCGAATTTTGCGTCGAGACTTGGGTCTGCACCCGTATAAAATCCAACTAACACAAGCACTTAATGTAAACGATCATACACAACGCCGTGTATTCGCTGATTGGGTTCTGGGGCAGTTAGCAGTTGATCCAAACTTCGCTAAAAAAATCATCTTTAGTGACGAGGCCCATTTTTGGATACGTCAACAAACAAAATTGTCGGATTTGGGATGATACCAATCCACACGAGATACACCAAAACAAAATACTTCCCGAAAAAGTCACTGTTAGGTGCGATTTTGATCTGGCGGAATCATTGGTCCGTAGGTACTTCTTTCAAAACGAAACAGGCATTACCATAACCGTCAACGGTGAGCGCTACCAATGATCAACAACTTCTTTTGGCCTAAGCTCGATGTTATGGATACTGAGGACATGTGGTTCCAGCAGGATGGTGCTACGTGTCACACAGCGCGTGAAACGATGGACATTCTGCGTGAACGATTTGAGGGCATGGTGATATCACGCAATGGTGACATAAACTGGCCTCCGAGATCGTGCGATTTAACGCCATTAGACTTTTTTTCTTTAGGGCTATCTTAAATCACAGGTCTATGGAAATAAACCACAAACAATTGATGCCCTCAAAGTCAACATAACCAACGCCATCCAGAAAATTCAACCGGATTTATGCGACAAAGTGATAGAAAATTGGACCTCCCGAGTGCGTGCCACCAAGCAAAGCCGAGGTGGACATTTGAATGATGTTATATTCCATAAATAATTGCCATATAACGTTCTTTAAAATAAAATAAAATCTAAGTAGATATCTCACACACAACTTGTTTTTTTCACTATGTAACATCGAGCGTCCTTATTGAAATACCCGTTATATTAATTTGTAATATAATATTTTAATATTTTAAATATTTTGTGTAACATTATTTTATTATTTTATTAATTTTTCTTATATTTTGTGTTAGATTTAGTATTAAATTTTAATTTGGATTATAATTTTGTTTTCAATAATACGGCTTTTTTCATTTTTTCATTCTAAAAAAATCATTTTCCTAACATTAAATTTACTCTACAAAATAAATTAAAAACCCTTACTGTTTGTCATAAAAAATGAATGTATTACAAAAATAACTGTTAATATTGTAGTTTAAGGTTTATTTGAAAAATGATTATTTGAATATATTATTTAAGTTTATATATATTTTTTAATTAGTTATGATAATATATTAGTATAAAGATGTTAAGTAATTAATTTGATCATAGTTTAAACTTATTATTTAATATAAATAAAAGATTTAATTTCTCATATAAAATCTTGATGTATAATTATGTTTGAATCACTTAACATAGTTCCACATACTATTAAACTTTTCTGAAAAATATAATTTGATGATTAAGGTCATAATAAATAATAATATATATTGCCTTTGAGTACAGATACTGACGTATAGGCACTAGTGGAGGGATCGGCAATAATTATTCTATGGCGGTCCAAATAATATGGAAATAAATGTTCAAGGGCCAGAAAAAACTTAAATAGTTACAGTTCTACAGTTTAAGCTGTTTAAAGCAAATTATTTTATGAATATAAATATTTTTGGCAGTCCAGTTACTTACCTCTGCAGGCTAGATTTGGCCCGAGGACCACCTATTGCCTATCCCTGCCAAGTGGTAATAAAAAATCAAACTTGTTACCGAGTGATTAAAATATTAAAACAATTAGAAATAAGGACCATACAGTTTTTTAATAGCATGTATAGATTCTGAGCGGAACAATGAATGTATTGATTTTAATATGGTTTTTTTTAGTATTTTTGTAACCTTACCTTTTGGAGCAGTAAAAATACTTCAATTTCCTTCGATAGCATATTTTCTGGCAGGAAAGTGAATTTAATTGATACTTAAAGTATAAAATTCTCAATACTTTTTAAAACTGAAAGGAAAAAATTGAGATTTATATCAAACCTAGTTTTTGAACAAATTGATTTTGTGTTTTGTGTAACTCTGAATTTTCTTATTTTTCCTGAATGTTTATACTAGCAATATTTCTATGCACCATAACATTTTCAAAATATCCCGACTCTTTGAGCTTTTTATAGGAATTAAAAAAATTTTGAATTATTAATTATTAGTTTATTTAAACTATTGTTGACACATAAATTGTCGGTCATAAAACTTGAAAATGTAATACAACAAGGGCTGTATTTAAGGTGTGGTTCTGGAGGGCATCAGCCTACCCTGGTAAATGTTAGGGGGACTATGAAAAAGTAAAACGATGTTTTCAAATATGCAATTGAAAATTTTAAATTATTAATAAATATATAAACAAATTTGTTTAATACTGCTTCGTAATCTACAACCTTTAAATATCTTTTGGCCTGATCAAACATTTTTTTTTCAAAACGAATTCTTTTTTTACTAAATACTAAATTGGATATCACAAATCCCTATAATTTACCTTAAGGCTTGTATCATATACAGTACGCTATATTATAGAAATACAATCTTTATTATTTTTTAACAAAATAGATATAACTCTGCTGAAGAGCATACATCAATTTATTATGAGAATAATAATATAATAAATAAAGTCTTTCCTAGTAATTTGTTAAATATAATTTATAATTATACATTTAGTAATCATAAGACAGTTGTTTTTGATTTTTGGTGGATAATAAATATTGAGTAAAAATACTGAAATAGGAAAACTTAATAATAAGCAAAGTCGGGGTCTCCAAAATGTTGTTGCTCACGGGCGGTAAAATCTTAAATACCACTTTCAATACAACGTTCCTCATAAGTTGATGTTGTGGAAACTAAAAAAAAAAAATTAAGCGTAAACCATTATGGAATTTTAAGAATTAGAATTTATAGAATTTTTATTTAAAATTTTTTTTAAAATCAATTTTAGTTATTTATTAAAGTGTTTATATCTAGGTTTTACAATGTAATACAAGATTCCCTTCAGTTTTCCTTCAAATGACAAAAAAAAATTTCTAGAGAGTCAAATTAATTTTTTACGAGCTTTTGAAGCTAGACATTGGATATTCACCTATAAATAAACAAATTCTCATACAACAAATTATTATTTTTTTGCTAATCAAAAACTAATGACTAAGTACTTGAAATTTTCATCAAACGTTTATTTTATCATTTTCTATATCTACTAATACATTTTTTTTTAAATATTTTGACTTGAACCTATAAAATAAAATACAAGGTTCCTTATAAGTTATTTTAATAGGAGTTGATAAATATCAAAGGACCATGGGCTCATGGCCATTTTTTTTTTATAAGTACGCCTATACCTATTGTTATTATTTATTATTAAGAGGATGTCAGCGCACTATTTGTTTTCTCTCTCTGGCCCACGCGCAACATAGACAAAACGGATTTATGCAGAATCATTTTTTCTGTTTTAAAGTTATCTTATAGTAAAATCACCCATTACAAAAAATATAGAGAATAATATTTTTGAGGGAATGACATATCGATTTGTCTAAATATTATCTCAAAACAATTTAAACATCATTTAAATGTACAAAATTTTTTTGTTTATTTTGAAAGTCGAATACAAAGTTGAATAACAATAAAATAGAAAAAAAAAAAAGGGCGGGTAAGTGTATGTCGCTCTGCTGTACAGTAGGTTACAAGTAAGTCACTGTAATGGATTGGGTTAGATTTTAATCCAATGATATAATATCATTGAATAAGAAAAACGATTCTGAGCGAAGACGGTCAGTCAGTCTATAATATCTTACTAAGTCTAAATGTATTTGATGATATTATTGTGAATAAAGTGAATTGTAACAATATATAAGAAAGCTTGTATTAAATTTTCAGACTTTTTGGCCCCCCAAATAAAATTTTATTGACAATTATAAAAAAAAAAACTAAAAAAATTTAAAACTAAAAATGTCTGTAAACAGCTCAAAACAAATCAAAGTATTTTCAAAATTGAATGGTGTATAGAAAATGAGAATATAAACATTTAGTGAAATTTTCATGCATTTACAATTATTCGTTTTTGAATTACAACCAAATAAGAAAAACGCTACATGAGAAATCGAGTGAATATCCTATGTTGTAAAATTATGAACTTAAAACACTCATAAAAATTTATTTTTAATTTCTTTTAGATATTTTATTTTTGATAAAAGTAGAAAAACTTACGTTAAATCTTGTGTTAAAATTTAAAACCATAGATTTAAAAAAAAAAATTTTTATGAATTTTTAACTCTAAATAATTTTCAAATTTTCGTCATTTTTACGTATTTTGTCAAAATTTCAACTTTGAATGCATAGAAAAAAAAATTGTGACTACAGATTTTTAATATTTTTCATGTGCCTTTGAAACAATATATTAGGAGCATTCTATTAAATTTTCAAGAATTTTTAACGAATAAATAAAATGTTATTGATTTTTAAAAAAAAAAAAACCAAAAAGATTGGAAATTTAAAATGTCTGTAAACAGCTCAAAATAAGTCAAAATATTTTGAAAACGGTATGGTATATAGAAACTGCTTATATAAACATTCAGTAAAAATTTCATGTATTTACCGTCATTTTTTTTAGACTTACACCAAAAACCAAAATCGATTTTATCGAAAATCAATGTTGCGTAAAAATTCCCGTTTTTTCCTTAATTTTCCATTTGTTTTTCACGGTACTTTTGAAAACTACTGGAAAATGTTTACTTTTGACCCCCCAAAGTACCAACTAGATTCACTTTCCTATCAGAAAAGTTACTATTGAAGAAAATCTAAGCACTTTTACTGTCCCAAAACGTGATGACAGACACAAAAAAAAAAAAAATAAAAATAAAAAAAAAAACACACATCATTGTAAAACCAATACATTCATCGGCTCAGAATCTAAAATGATTCTGCGTAAATGCGGTTTGTCCATGTCGCGCGTGGGCCAGAGAGAGAAAAGAAATGGTGCGCTGACATCCTCTTAACATACGTTTTGGTGTAATATCGTATTCGTACTAATCACTTGTCGTGGTAATGGTATTGTCCCGTACGCTCAGATCATAATATTATACTAGGTTACAGTTAGTATAATATGATCTTATAAAAGAATCACCCTGTATATATATATATATATTCAACCTAGCTGTGATATGAATTAGATTTAATTTACGATTTACGGGATTTTATGACTTCGTAAGTGCCTACTTAATATATATTTTATCCTCCGAATGGATTATGGGTATATTATATGTGGATTGTGGACATTAATTGAGCTTTTGAGGCTTTAGCTTATTATGCAGTCGCCAGACATAAAATCGTAATTAGTAGGCAGTGACAGCAATGAACAAATAAAATAAATATATTAAAGTATTTGGTGACAGTGATTAGTGAATCGTAATAAAACGCATGAATTGATATTATAATTGATATTACCTATATACATAGACCTTATACTCTGAGTATAAGGTCTATCGGTCTATGCCTATATATTATATATAATATTATGTATAAAAAATTCGAATGTACTTTTTAAAACAATTATATCTCTTTATCTAGAAGTCGTATTTTACTGGAAACACATGTATTCGATCGAGAACAATTTGATCTTAAAAAAACGTACTATAGTAATTATTCATAAGTCTCGCTATTTAGATTATAATAATAAAAATCCATTACATTTCCTATGCTGTACATGTAAAAACGACATCATCACTAGTGCCTACGGTCCGACGCGCATTCTGGCGGAATGCGATAATTCCGGACCATGTTTTTTCACTTCACCCGGCCGTGTTCGGCGTCCTTTCTCTAACGTTCATGATTTCGTACTTGTACAGGCAAACCCATTGTACACATTCTTAATTCTTATCAATGGCTGATTTCACACTCCTAAATCTTTTTTGGAAATTTGGTATCTTGTTATCATAATTTTGTGCATGTACATCATGATTAAAAATGTAAATTGTTTATTTTTTTAATACACATAACTTTACCGCAACCGTGTAATCTGTCCGACTTGTCGTTTCATTTATTACGTTATAAATTAAAAAACTTGATGTAGGATTTAAGTACGATCATAATAATATTATTACTTTCCAGTCATATCAACCAGATCGATATATTTTCGATGTACCTAAATTAGTAAATTACCCTAGGCATCCCGTATCATAATATGCTCGTATGTGTACAAATGTGTACAGCTGAGGATATACCTAACGCATAAATGCATCAAGTGTATGGATTTATGAGTACGGCCTACTGAATTAAAAACTATGGAGAAGGACAATGATATAACATTTGATTCTGATGAAATTCAAATATATAAACCTCTCGCTGCGGTAAGTTTCACACTCACACAAGTACCTACACAACCTTAGTATAATAACTGAAAACAATTAAAAAATTATATTTGTTAATGTTAAATCGTAATATTTTTTTGATAGGTCAACAGTAGGATTGAAAATTTCTTAAAGAGAAAGAGAGATGAAAACCATGACAGAAATACCAGAGTGTATTGTAGCTCAGTATCTAGCAGAAATTGTTCTAGTGCTTCTAGAACATGTAATACAGTAGAAGCTAAACGTCAGAAGGGATCTGAATGCTTTGTAAAAAGTACAGCACTTTTTATATCCTTCTTATTTGATATAAATTAAATTATTTTTATTTTTTCAGAAACGAAAGTGCATAATAATTTAGGACCACTGAATAATGGCGGTTTGGATCCAGCTAGCTTTAACAGTTACAGTTTATCAAACAATACAAATTCTTTTGGATTAAAACCAGATGTGCATGAAAGAATATCAAACATAGAAACAGTCTTAAATATTAAAAGTGATGGTCGAAGTAACATTGATATTTATGATAAACTAAAATCATTAGAAGATCATGTATTAAAACTAGAAAATATTTTATTAAATATCAATGAAAATTACTCGTTATCAAATACTTTTTCCATTGATAATGATACAGGAATTATACAACACAATTTAAAGACCGATGATTTTATTAGACAGGTAAATTTATTATTATATTTTATTGATTAAACAGTATTTTGTTAGATGAACGTTAACACATATTTCATTTTGATATTGTATTTGAAAATAGTTATTGGCTTGGATAGTTATTTGTTATATTTAAACATGAAATAGTAAATTATATGACCTAATAAATAAGGCTTAACTGTATCTAAAAGAAATTTAAATGGTATGTGTGCACAATTGTCATTGAGACAGGCCACACAACTGTAAACTGTATATGTTGACATAATTCTCTCAATGCTACTGTTGTGTTCAGTTCCTGTCTATTTGTATAGATTTGACAATCCCATCTATTCTTTATTGTATATGCATAGCAATGACAAAGATTCACATACAATTTTAAAGACTATCAATAAATAGCACACATATAAGATGCTAGATTTAAATTCATTGTCTTAATAAAATCACTCAAAATTTGTCTACACATCATTTCATAATGATTTATATTTATTTTTTAGAAAAAACTTCCCTGTGAAAATAATTTGATAAGAAAAGAAGTAAGAGTATTACCAAAAAAGTCGGTAAGTTATCTACTGTTTTATAAATATTAATAATATCAATAAGTTATAAAAACACATGTGGTATTAATTAATATTAATGTGTTATAAATCATAATATTACTAAATTTTATATCAAAATATGAATCAAATAAACATTTGACATTCCCACAAACTTAAGCATTTTTTATAGTACTATAGCTTAAAGTAAATGAGCCCAAGTGCAAATTCAAACCATTAGTTAAAACATAAGCTAACAAAATTTAAAAAAAACCTCTGGTAGTTTCTCTGGTGTAAAATAGGTGTTGACTGTAAAGTGTATCTCATTATTGAGAAGTTTTCTATTTAAAAATAAATACATTTATTTATTGGGTCAAAAAGCTTGAAAATTTAATATAATTTCTCACACATTGTTACAAGAACAGTTTAAAAATATTAAAAAATACATAGACATAGTTCTTATTTATAAGCATTTAAAGTTTACACTAAGAGAAAATGTATCAAATTGAAAATTGGCAAATTGTTTTGCAGTTCAACATTTTATTTTATTTGTTGGGTAAAAAAGCTTGAAAATTTAATACAATGCACCTAATATACTGTTAGAATAGAAGTTAAAAAATATTATAGGCACAATTTTTTTTTTTAAGCATTTACATTTATGTTCGATTTTTGACATTTATCAAATTTAAAATTTAAAAATGATTTTGGTACCTAGTTAAAAATTGATAAAATGTTCAATTTTTATAGGTAAGGATTGAAAATTTAAAACAAGGATCCATGTAAATAGGTTATTCTGTTACTAAAAAATCTCAAAAATATAAACACAGTTTTTTTTATAGTTATTTTAAGATCAAATTTAGACGAAATTACATATTAAATAACCACAAATAACGATTTTAATTATTTTGTTGTAATTTTATAATATTAAATCAACTTAGCGGCTACCGTATTAATATAATATGAAATATCCTGATTGACAAACTGTCTGAATAGTTTTTCGTATACAATCATCCATTACAGTGACTCAGCACTTGTTTTTGCTTAAGTGATTTTTTAATAGTTCTATAAAGCTATACAATTTAAACTCTTATCATAACTCATAAGTGTTTAGAAAAATTATTTTCATTAAATTATATAAAATAATATTGATTATATTATTAATATTTATATTAGTATGCATTTGTTTGACACAAGAATAATCTAGTCTTTTATTGAACAATTTAATGTAGGGACTTAAAAGTTTTTGTCATCACATATATATTTTTTTATTTTTTTTTATGCATAATTGATTATTTTGAATAATTGTAAGCTATTTATATAATGAACTTAGACTGTTCTACTGTACATCTATTATAACATAAGTCAATAAGTAATAGCTAAACTACAGAATAAATAAAATAATAAAAATATAAAAATATAATTAATAATAAAATAATTATAGTAAAATTACTATAAATATATAAGTGATGTTTTTGGCAAAAACTAAATCAACTTACTATATTACTTATGGTAATATAAAAAAATTATAAAATATTCATAGAGGAAGTGGGTAAACAGTGTGTTAGTGTTCACAGTGACTTGGAACTCATGCCTTTCACAATCAAAATACAGTAGAACTTCGATTATCTGAACGCCAATTTATTTATTTCAATTTATTTCCATACTAAAAAATTATTTTTCTACAAGTTAAATTTACAATTCAAATGTTAAAATATTAATTATTTTTCAGAAATATTCTGCCAATGAAATACAAGAACTCATTAACAATTTCAAAAGAATTGATGAAAACAAAAAAAAATTCTTGAATCAATAATAAATACATAAGACATTTATTTTTATCTTATTGTATAAAATTATTAAAAATATTTGGTAATTCTAAACATAGTTTGTTATTTATTTTGTGCATAATATCGTTTAAAGGTACTATCGATATGAGTCAAGTACCACGAATCAGGAAACAAATTGTCAATATTTGAAGTAGGTTCAAAAGGTGCTACAAACAAATTAAAATAATTTAATTTAAAAATTTTAGTCATGAAAAGCTATTACTATTATTCAGATATCTTCATGACAATAATAAGTAATAGCTTTGTAAAATTTAAATAGATATACTATACCTTTGTTGTAAGCCAACTCCCGGTTTGTTAGGGTATTTTCAAATTCAACAGTTGATGTACATTGTCTGTTTTCTAACATCACTGGAACATGTTGCAATAAATCAATAAGAGTTTCTAGTTTTTTTCCTGGGCGTATAGTAATTGAATAAAATGAAGAACACATGCCAGAACCAAATGAAAACATAGCTATTCGTTTCCCCGCTATTTCATAGATAGGTTTACTGTAATTCAATTTATTTAACACATCAATTAGAACACACTTTGCTGGTCCATTTTTTGGTAAAATTTTAAAAAACAATAAAAACCCTACAGTGTATAATTACCTAAGTAAATAGGAAATCAGCCCACCAAAGATAGATGCTGTGTACATGTTTCCAATATTTTTGGGTAATTTTTGAGTTGGCGCAGTGAGTTTTTTAAACAGTTTTTCTGTGTCCTTTATAACGCCCAATTCAGATAACATATTGACACTGATATCTGAGTTTCTAACAGGCGGTTCATAATATTTCATACATTATTATTTCAATGGCAATCAAAGGTTAATTATTCACCTTTACCATACAATTACGAATTTTAATTTGTTTTATTAAAATGTAGGTTTTTAAATGCTGAATCCAAAAATATTTTTTTGCGGAAAAAATATTATATTGAAAAATTTTGAAAAAACTTAAAAAAAAATTTTAAAAGGGTTTACTCTGCTGTAATTGTACTACTGAATTGAGACACTGTTGAAGTTATTACGACTTCTCAGTTAAGAATGATCAAAATTTGTTTCAAACATTTTTAAAAAATACATAAACACGTATTTTAATAATTAAAAAAAAAAAAGTAGGTAACTGAAAGTAATGATGTACAATTTGTCAACTGTTCCCAATCGAAAATCAGGTTTTATTAATCTCACATTTAATGCTTACACATATTTCAACAGATCGGATTCATTCTTATAACATTTAGCGTCTAACTGCACGTCATGAAGCGTTAACCAGGTAAACGCTTTTCTCACGAGTTTTCCGTAGGGAGAATGAAATACGATGCCATCAAAGTGTTGCAATACACTCTTAGGGCCTATAACAATTTATGTTTACACATGAACAAAATCAATTGCAAGTCGGTAAGTATCAGCAGTAAATCTGGGTTTACACAGTATTTACAGAATGGGTGAAAATAAGAACTGTACTTGTATTACTCAGAATATTGGATTCCTTGTTATCGGTGTCACCAAATTTCTTCAAAAATCTCTTTCGATACAGATTATAGCAGTTGTAAAGCGCCTCAAAATAACAGCGGATTGACACTTTTCCGTCCACTGTTGGGTAATTCGTGCCCATGTCTCCTTTGTAAAAGTCGTACGTGTCATCCATATGTGAAGCTCTCAATTCTGTATTTTTATTAAGTTTAAAGGATGTAAAAAAAAACAATGTTACGATTGCAAGAAAATTATATGGTTTTATCTCTGAACCTCTATCTAACACCAAGGGTGCATTGGGTCCTAGTAGCATTGCCACTGCGCCTGCACCACCAGTTGGCCTTGCTCCACCGCGAGCATATGTTGCGACATCTGCAGCAACAACAATAGCGAGCCGTCCTACAAACAGGTATACATAAGTTGTTTACGACATAATGTTTAAATATAAAATATTCTATTAGTTTTGACTTATGATTTATGAGTTATGAATTCAGAATGGGGACTTAATATACTTATAAGTTATAAAAATGATCACTGACCCTTAATAAAACATTAAAATACAAGTTTTTGATATCATGCAACAGTGTTTTTTAATCAACATTTTTAAGTTATTATAAGTAGGTACCATATATACAACATAACTTAACATTAAGAAAAACCTCATAACTGATTTCTAATCATATATTTTTTTTTTAACTATACATTTTTAAGACTCAAATTATTTTTGGTGTTAATAACAAAACAAAACTTTAAATTTGTTTCTAATTTATTGCTGTTTTATGACCCATAATTAACTATAACAACATTAAATTAACAACCTTGAGCCATGAAGTCTTGAACCATGATTCAATGACAATAATGGTTATTAATTTCACAATTCCTTTATTATATAGTAGGTACATACCATCCCAAGCACTGGACTCCAACCATGCTATTGAGTTGAAAAGGGCAGCGGTGCCCCCATAGCATGCATTGGTCGAATCTACGCCTTCAACATTGTTACAGTTGTCAAATAAACGCATTAACATGGATTTGATACTTTTGGATTTGTCTACCGGTGATTCGGTTCCCACTTCGAGTCGTCCAATATTTGAATAACCTTAATTGTATTTAAATGTACAACATAAAGTCATTAAACACATTATCTGGTATAACAATATAATAAATACATACTTGTTCTTGTACGGTTCATCAACAAACTTACTGCTGTTAGACTCAATGAGACAACATCTTCACGGTCTGAACAAAATGCCATGCGCTCTTGACCCAGACCAATTGTATACTTGCCTTTAGATACACCGTCGTGCAACTCAAGGTCAGCCTGGTTCACATACATAGATGGTACTACTATCTCTAAAGCCAGTATGCCTACGTGATCAGGCCATTTACCTTGGGTGTTATCCATTATTATCCTATGACTTGAAACAAAAATTGTCATTTATATACAAAAATCATTGGTACATTTTAAAGTTATAATGATAAGTGAAAATAAGATTAATACGATGAAAAAATAAATAACTTACAATATATTACTTCAAAAATATAAAATTGCAAACCAATAAAAATTTGACTAGTTTAATAGTGACCGTCAGCAAAAATAAGACAACGTTTATATAGTATCTATTGAAATTATAAGTATGTAATTAAAAAATATTAATTATGACCAATAAACCATGTAATGGGTACTACATTGTGATTATGTGAGTCAAACTGTATAAAAATGATATTTATATACTAAAGTTTTTATTGTCTAACTAAATATTAATCGCAGTGTGTGAAAATCTGGCTATTGACTATTGCAATTTATACATAGTTAATTTACAGTTTGAATTTCCCATTAAACATAATGATCAGTAAATTATATAAAATTAAAAATTATATTATTTTACCATATTAACATGTATACTAATCAAAATGTATAAAACATATATAAATAAATGATACAATAAACTTTTAAAATTAATTAAAAATTTCTCACCTTTAAGTTTTTACCATAAAATTAAATGTAGAGCACTTGAATCCATCCATAATTAATTAATATTAATAAAATTAGGCAAAAAATAATTAAAAATTCTAATATTTATTTTGATTTTACTTATTATGGTATATTATACAAGACATATTTTATAGTTTATACACTAATTATTTTATTAGTAGCTTGAAATACACAGCCTCTCTGTGATAACTGATTCATAATGGTAATAATATTAACACAATCATCTATAAATAATAAATAAAAATAAAAATAATAACTTTATTCTCTATTAATAATTATTTTAAATAAATATTACCTATTCCACTGTGAATATTACCAAATTGTTTTGAATTTGTTTTCTCAAGCATACTTTTTATACCTAACGGATATTGTCCCATTGTCAGAGCAAATAACTATTAAAAGAATCACAATAAAAAAAAAAATTATTTTCAAATTTATATATAGTTGAAATTGTTGAAATACCTTTTTAATATTTATCCAAGTACACATGAACTCTGGAATTTTTATTGTCGAAGGAAACAATTTACATTGTTCAATGAACATGTTGCCTATGTCCCAGTTTCCTGAAGTTACGATGATGGATTTTTCTTTTCCCATATTAGTGTGATCATTATGCCAATTACAAAAATTGAAGAAAACATCATTAAAGGGTGGGCTATTACTAACCATATCCTAATATTCATAAACATAAACAGAATATTTTCAAAAAATTAAATAATAAATATATTTATACATTTTTTATGTTATAGTATTTATTTTTTTAGTAATTATAAGCTCTATTTTTTTAAAATAATGATTGTAAATTAATAATATATAATCAAGTCAAATTTAATAAATATACTTAGATATTATTTTCATTGTGTCAATTGTATACAAGTGAAATGTATGTTGTATACAATATAATATAATAATGCATTAATCTTTATATTTTTTTTTATTCTTACGGGGCCGGATTATTACTATCTGGTCTCAGGGCAAACAATATTAAGTAGCCTACACCCCATATTAAGAATTGTACGTTAAAGTCTAATATTTGATACTGTTTCTAAATGTATAATATCAAAAATCTAAAAATAACATTCTTATATATTTACAAGTTATTTAATATTTCTGTAAAACGTAAATGTTAGAACAAAATAAATTAGTTAAAGATAGATTTATTCAAACTAACAGATTAACGGTTAAGAATAAAAAGTGTAAAATTTTACATTTTAAGCTTTTTATTTATAATAAAATAATATATTAATTTTTAGTTGCTATACATTTAGATTTAGGTTAGTACCAATATTTGAATATGTTATAACTTATAAGGCAGTCATCAAAACATTAAACAAAAATATAGTATTTTAAGTGATAACAAAATAACTGAAAAATGTATATTTCTTATATCAGGTTGCTAATCATCCTCTAAACATAACTTAAGGGCTTATGATTGATCCATTAAATTTTAATCAACCAATAAATTATTAATCAACTTTTTTGTACAACTCAACATAAATTAACACACAATTATATTAATTATGTATGTATGTTTCAATGTATGTATTTATGCTTCGATATTATATAAATAATAATAATAAAAAAAATATATTTAGGTTATATACATAACCATATTTCTGTTAAACATGTCTATGTTTTATTCCATTTAAAACTTAAGACAAAAATAACAAAATACAATAAAAATATTTTAATATTTTTGGGTTAATGACAAAATTCCCTAAAACCTTCAGTCAAATCCGGCCTTATGATTTTATATAGTATAAGTAATATACAATAATAATATATATAATACATTTCATATATAATATGAAAGATATTAGGTACCTATATTATGATATTTTATATTTTTCATCAGTCATATTCTATATATTTTATATAAATATGTCATAAACTGACAATAATATAGGTTTATTAATAATATTTGTTTTACCAATGAAAATAAATAGTTATTTTAAATATTTACTATTAATAAGTAATTTGGTAAAAAGAAAATTAGTAATTTATTAATTAGTTAAAATAGTAATTCTAACAAATTGAATAACAAAGCTTAACAGTAGTAGCATTGTTTTTGAAATACCATACTTGTGTAATACCAGTCAATTGTGTACAATATTCTGTCAGCATTGTATGAATTATAGGTTTAACATATGAATGAAAAATTGATATTACTTCAAAACCTCCTTTGGTCTTATTAAATTCTACTAGTATACACGGGAATTCAATTATTTCCTAAAACAAATATATTAAGAACTATTAATATAACATAAGTGGTTCAACGGTAAGTAAATTAATATTTTAACATGATGCCTCCAAACAATTTGTTTCTAGACCTAAGTACCTAACACTCCTTATTTTTATCAGTATCTATTGGATATAACACCACCATCCTAATACATTGTAAATTATGATTATATGATTCTGGACACAAAATTAGTTGGTATTAAATTAATTTTAAAACATAATTAATATGATATGGGTATAATTGTTTAACAATTGTTTACAACAAAAACTTTAAAAAATGTAGTGCAACAACCTTATATAATACCATATTGGAAATCATACTATTAGTAGGATTTTTAAGTAGAGTCAAAAAACTGTTGTAAACTTAAGAGAAAATATACCTATGTATCAATTCTAATCAACATTTTTAGAAGATGAAATTAGACCATTAGAAAATGGATGACAGTTTACAACAATTATTATTCAAAAACATTTGTACATTTAAATATATCACTTCTAACTTGCCTACGATAAAACAGGTAAATTAGTTTCTACATTCTTATTAGCTAATTGTCGATATTATATTTCATATGTAAGATAATAAACCTGAGGTTTTAGTAAATGAGCCCCATTGTCGCAAGTAGCTTCAAAATCTAAGACAAAAAACTTGGTATATGGTTGTGACATGTTAGGTCTTGTAAGTGATTCTGCATTTGGCTTGTTAGTTGACCGGATAAACATTGTTCTATTTGACACCAAATTGTACTTATGAAATATATGTGGTCGGAATAAGACATTAAACTTCATCATAATATACAAAACGATTAATTGATATAAAAAATAACTAAAAAGATCAATCCTTAAACTCAATAATACAATATAATATTATTGTCTAAAGAATAAAGATTAAAGATCTTTTGAAGTCTAGTCGTCCAGATTTCCAGTATTTTTCTCTTATCAGTTATCACTTTTAAGTTGATAATCAGTAATCACAATAGTGCATAATATTATGTTTGTATCGTGAATGATACTATTAACACCTATTAACACTAATGTTCATGATTTGTATATTATTATCTTAAAAGCTGTTTCTCTGCTGCAGTTCTAAATTCTCATAAACATTCTTCAGTCATAAATCAAATTTTAAGATTATATAAATGATAATTATAACTGTGTTTACACTATTAATTATAGCAGTAAATGTATTTTCCTTAGAATTATTAGAAAAAAAAAGCCATTACAATTTGCCGCGATCTCACGCCGCACGTCAGTGGAGTGCTCGATCAAAAGAGTGCATATAGAGCGCCCGGTACAGGAACGAATATAATAATGTGTGTGTGTGTACGGGCAATGTACACTTTGCGCGGTCGTGGTCCTGACCGGGTAATGTGAACCGAGATTTTTTTTTTTTTAAGCATCTTATATTATTGTTTATTTTTATTATAAATTATAATTTTATTATTACTCATATAATCTTATGATATTATGAATATATTAATAATAATAAATTAAAAAAAATTAACTAGTCAGACTGTACTCGGAGACGAAAAATTAATTATACCAATAACTGCAAAAGGTAATTGTGTAAAATTATATGCTTATAATGAAGAGTTATTTAACATTTTACATGACACACATTTATTAATTGGGCACGGTGGTAGAAATCGCATGGAGTACGAAATAAATAAAAAAATTAAAAATATAACCAGAGAAACAATAATGTCATATTTAAATTTTTGCGAGTCATGTGAGAGAAAAGGAAGTACAGTTAAAAAAGGATTGGTGGTTAAACCAATTATTTCTTCGGAAATGAATTCGAGATGTTAAATAGACCTCATTGATATGCAAGCGCAACCAGACGGAGATTATAAATTTATATGTGTCTACCAAGATCATTTGACAAAATTTTTTATACTTAGGCCTCTAAGACATACAAGTGCCGAAGCAGTTGCTAATGTTTTATTGGATATATTTACCCTTTTTGGTGCACCCGCTATATTACTAAGTGATAACGGACGTGAATTCGTTAATAAAATAACTAATAGAACTTTGTACTATGTGGAAGGATTTGAAAAAAGTTCACGGTAAGCCAAGACACTCTCAAAGCCAAGGTTCAGCTGAAAGAGCAAACCAAGATATAGAAAATATACTTGCAACATGGCTTCAAGATAACAAAACAAAAAAATGGAGCAATGGTTTAAGATTCGTACAATTAATGAAAAATCGTGCATACCACCATGGTACAAAACATTCACCATATGAAGCGATGTTTGGTACACCCCCTAAAATTAGTTTAACGTCTTCATTACTTCCTGCAAACATAATAGAAAAATTAAAAACCGAAGAAGAACTACAGGTTGCTTTAGATTCAATAGAGGTCCTTTCTAGAGTCCGTCAGAGTTCAAATTCTTAATGTAAATAGAGTACGGAGTGATCTCAGATGTGTTCTTGGCGTGATTATGTCAGGTAATAATAATTTATTAAATTTTATATTATATCACTATTAACATTTTAAAATACCTATATTTCAACTTCTACGAAGTCGGTACGACCTAAGAAAAACTGCAACAACTGTACAGTAGAAACCAATTTACGATTTGTAAAGAAAAATGTGTACAGATCGAAGACGTACCGGGTAATTCAGTTTCATTGCGAGAAGCAGTCCGCTGCTTTTCTAATTTAGGGGGACAAGGATATGATCGATGTACTTGTACACAGGGTTGCAAAACAAATAAATACAAGTGTCGAAAAGCAGACAGGCTATGTAATTCTAAGTGTCATTCTTCTAAATCTTGTACAGATAAATAGGTAATAATAAAATTATAATTTAATTAGAAATATTATAATAAAATTAGTAAATTTTAAAGTAAATTAATTTATTGTATAATATAATAATTCGATAGATAATATATAACATACTGATATAAAATATTAGTATAAATAGGCAGTTCGATAGATAACAAAAATAGTCATAGTTTATTATATTAAAATGTCATTGAATTTAATTTATTAGAAAAATACCATAATGATATTAGTTAATTTTTTTAAATTTATTATTATTAATATATTCATAATGTCATAAGATTATATTATGAGTTATAATAAAAATAAACAATGATATAAGATGCTTAAAAAAAAAATCGTGGTTCACATTGCCCGTAACACACGTATGTATATTATGCACGACATATATTGGCCCGTTTGACAATTGTCACACTATTTTTACTTCGGTCGTAGACTGAACACGTTTGTGTGGTATACCGGTATTCAGGAGGTTTTCCGTTATATCGTATTTTACAATTTTATATTTAGTGCATTAGAAGCCCGATCGGAAGATCAGGCAATAAAAAAAATTAATTTTCTAGACTCCTTTAAATGCTCCCCTCCACGGAAATCTTTAGTAAAAGGCGAAAGATTTTTTCGATTTGAAAGGGAACCGGAGTAATTTGAAGTTTGTCGTTCGGTTCCCTATATACAATTCGTCCGGCCGCAACGCCGTGTACTTCTCCGGTATTCGCTTCACACCGTTTTCCCGGGTGTGGACGCTAATCGACTGGACGCCCGCGAGACCGGTACACAGCCGGTGCAAGCTTCAGGCGTCGTCTCGACGGCCGAGCGCGAATAACTTTGACCGCGGTACGCCCATCACGCCCTGCGACCGCTCGAAAACCGCGTCGGCAAACGACCGTGCCCGCGAACGCCATCTACCGACCGTCCGCGGGAACGCCGGTGGACCACAACAAATAATACAGAATGAAATCGGGACGAATTCCGGATCACCTCCGTCGTAGGATTTTCCGATCCGCAGGCGATGGCTGAGGTACAGACTGTACGCGAGAGCATGATTAATTAATTAAATAAATTATTTGTTTCGACAAGCGTAGGTGGATTACGAATACGATCGACAATGTATTACTAAATGCCGATCGATCGAATTGGTTTTTCGTTGACGTTTTCAAACAACGGCTGTTGTGATGTTTATGACAATCCGTAAATAGTAATAAAATTTGCCTGATCATTGATAGCACTATGTACAATGCCGTAATGAATGGTAATAGGCGTTTGTAAAAGCGTTTGTTGTTATTGTTTCGCTCCCGTAATATAATTCTAATATCGACTAAACTCCAAGTACATCGGCGTTCACACTCGTATGTATAATATCGTCTTATTTCTCTCTTTTAATAGCGTTTGTAATAGCGTTTGTTGTTATTATTTCGCTCGCGTAAAATAATTCTAATATCGACTAAACTCCAAGTACATCGGCGTTCACATTCGTATGTATAATATCGTCTTATTTCTCTCTTTAGCGGTAATAGCGTTTGTAAAAGCGTTTGTTGTTATTATTTCGCTCCCGTAATATAATTCTAATATCGACTAAACTCCAAGTACATCGGCGTTCACACTCGTATGTATAATATCGTCTTATTTCTCTCTTTAGCGGTAATAGCGTTTGTTGTTATTATTTCGCTCCCGTAATATAATTCTAATATCGACTAAACTCCAAGTACATCGGCGTTCACACTCGTATGTATAATATCGTCTTATTTCTCTCTTTAGCGGTAATAGCGTTTGTAAAAGCGTTTGTTGTTATTATTTCGCTCCCGTAATATAATTCTAATATCGACTAAACTCCAAGTACATCGGCGTTCACACTCGTATGTATAATATAGTCTTATTTCTCTCTTTAGCCGATCTACCGGTGCTGGTATAGATGTCCGTGGTTCGACGTTACACCGCACTCCTTTGGCCGGGACCTGCACCAATTCAATGAAAACAAAAAAACTTCCTCTACTTTAAGGCCACTGCAATAGGATGGTTGTCCGTTTCGTACTGCAATGATTGTGGAGGACCTAAGTATTCCACCGGAAAACTAATAATACATGTATTGCTGCGACCGGCATAATTCCGGAATTCCAAAACGTTCGTTCTTTATATACATACCGTATTTTAGAACGCTATTGGCTTGGCGGTGCCGTCTCGATAATGGTTAAACGTGACATGACACAATTTTACTAACCACCGACGGAGTGTGTGAAGGCCGGACGTAATAAGTATAATAATATTTGTGGGCCGTGGATTTTGTTCGACCAGCAAAAAAAAAAAAATACGTATACGCAAACATATTATGAACACTACAGCTAGTGATCCTGGTGGTGAAAATATCTTAAAAAAATTAAAACGTCTTTTACAATAATTCGTGAAACGCGAAAATATTCATCACTTTTTAATGAAATGGTCTCTCCATTTTGATATCGCGTAATTTTTTTCACAACGAAGTCTTACAAAAAAAATTACCCTACCTATCAGATATAATTTTTGTTTAGTTACCATATTTTGTTTCTCAAAGTATGCTTTTAGGATTTTATTATTATTTGTTAATACCATACAAAGTTGTATATTATAGGTAACAATTTAAGTTGTGTTTATTGAAAGGTCGGTTAAACGCTATACCATGTATTATAATATATTAATATATACCTAACGGTTTTACTTTTACGTAATATTATGTGGTAGGTTATATTTAATAATCAATATTTTAATATTTATGAATACCGGAATGTATGTCATAATAAATATACCTATATAAAAATTAATTATTTAACTGAGGAAAAATAGTTTTTAATATACTTTTTCTTACAGTATTTTGTTTTAATTTTAATTTATTTATGATACAATATTAATATTGAACTAAAAAATTAATTTAAAATTATAAGAAAGTGGTTTTCAAGTAAATTTTATGACAAGTACAAATATGTTTTCAGAAAATATATCAGATAACTACGTTAATTAGGTAATACAGTCCGCAAAAAATGTATATTTTTTTTCCAAAAAAACTCAAAATATTCAACACACATTTACACAATCAGTTTAGAATTAACTTTTTCATTGTGAAATCGTATTATTTTTAACATCAATAGTACATCATCTTAATCCTTAAGTTACGACAAATTCAACGAGTGTATATTTTATGAAATGCAAGAAAATTTAGTTATAGATGAAATCCATATATAAACTTTAATCACTGGTTAATCTTAGAAATGGTTTGCCTAACACTGTACACGACACGTACAACACTTACAAATTATATAGTCTCTGTGTATATTATATGCCTTGAAAACGATTAGTATCGGGTTTTTAAGTTGTTTGTGTATAAGTGCTTGTCAGTCGTTTTGAAGGTAGCATAAAATGTTACAGTTGTCGTAATAACTTATTGTCCTGCTTAATAAGGCGCTATATCCACATGTGTTGTCTCCGTCAAACGTCTTATTAATGTACAACATAACAAAAACTGTTTTGCGTGGGTAACGAATCACTCAAGCAGTAGTTAAGACTCCAAATTGATGTTGTATATAAGTGTGAACATTGTCTGTGAAATATCCTTTTCATTCTTTTGATATCGTTTACAAAAAAAAAAAGTTCTTATTGTTTCAAAATCTATTATTTTTGTGTTTTTCAATCTCAAACTTGAATAACTTTTTTGAAGTTCCGATATCGAAAAATAAAAACGATATTTCACAGTCAAAGTACTCCTTTTCATATTGTGTAAATTTCATTTTATAGGTATGACTGTTGCCTTCTTGGTTCTTTCCCGCGCAAAACAATTTTTGCTATGTTTTACATATTTTGTAAAGCAGAGACCACTCATGCGGGGTTAAACTAAGTTAAGTAAGCACACACTTATTAGTCAATAATCTGTCGTATCCGTCTTAAAAGTGCGTTACATGGCAAATTTACGCTCAGCAGTTGGCGTTTATCTTCTTTGTTACTTGTTAGTTTAGTAATATTAGAATGAGGGTTTCATACGATAATTCAGTTTTTTAAGGAGTTATGACAATTTTTGATTTTTTTTTTATACGTGGAACTTGTTAAAAAATTGAACTAATAACGTAAAAAACTTACAAATAAACAAAGGTAATGTTCTTACCATTAAGTTTCGTAATAGGTAAATTAAATTTTTTTAACTAACGAAGATAAACGTGACCTACGGAGTACTGACCGTGAATTTGCTTTGTTACCAACTTTTTAGACGGAGATAACAAATGCGTGTGTGGCGTCTTCTTAGTTCTCATGTAAATAAAAATCAAAATAAATTATAGTATTATATAAGCTTCTTTCTCCCTTTTTAAAGTAATATCATGCAATTACAGTTGTTGTACCTATTTAGATTGAATATGACTTAAAAGTTAAATATAATATGTTTATTCAGTTTATTGTTTATGACGTATTATGTACAACAATGATTATACATATCAATATTAAACAATATGTAATTATGTATTATACGTTATAATATTTTATAAATATTCAATGTTATAACGTATAACTTAATGTCTTGACTAATTTTTTTTTCAGTTCCGGACTTGTTTGAAACTAATTTATTATCCTACATAATCGTCATTTGGTTTCTTCAATTTGGTAGAGCACACCAGTATACTACAAAACAGTTTTTGAACAATAAGTAAAGTTTTGTATACCCACCTTCTTTCCACAAAAATTTTA
This sequence comes from Nasonovia ribisnigri, assembly GCA_027563435.1. Lineage (NCBI taxonomy): Eukaryota > Metazoa > Arthropoda > Insecta > Hemiptera > Aphididae > Nasonovia > Nasonovia ribisnigri. Next base: position 725,932 of record JANEHU010004926.1, on the reverse strand, counting down.
GTGATGAAATAACTAATATGTTTATGCAACTAACAAAAATAAATTGACTGTTATGCGTTGTAAAAATATTTTAAAATTCAAAATAAAATTGTATTTTATGTTTTTTTTAAATAAAAATACAAAAATCGAAATTTTGCAATCTACATAATATGTTAATATATTGAGGAGACCAGATAATATGTTATATGAAAAAAAAGTAATTATTATTTATTATGGTCTTATAAAGTGACAAGTTCAATGAGCGCCAATTGGAAGAGGTCACCGTGGTATAATAAAGATTATTTAAAAAAAATAATGCTATTCGAATTTTTCAATGATCTCGTGATACTAAAAATTATACAATCATCGAGAGGTTACTGAAATGGCTACGAGAGTGCGCTATCAATACAATATCGTAAATCTTTTGAATAGGTACAATGCAATTTAATGAAATATTATTATTATTTGTGAATGGAATACGCGTGAAGACTGACGAGAGGATAACGGGGATCGTACTACTGACGTACGATGGGACACCCGAATGAGTATTATTACGACTATTTAAGATATGATTTTTACTGCTCCAAAAGGGTGATATCGCACAAAAAAATATTTAAAAAAAGATAACATCATTGAAAAAAACAATACATTCTGAGGGGAGTGATATTATATTGTCGTATTGAATATATGTATACATATTATAAGAAACCAAACAAATTAGAAAACTTCAAGAGATTATCCATACATTTTAATTACAACTAAAATAATTTTAACGAAAAATCGTTATTTGAGAAATGTATGTTTCAATAGCAAATTTAATGAATATTTCCGTTTAAACGCTTGTAAAAAAAAAGTCGGCGGTATGATAATTTCATTGATAAAAATGTCCGTAAGCTGAAGTGGAAAGTGACTGTTGTTACTTGTTGATTAAATTCGTGTTTCAAATACGTACAAAATCTATCACGATCAAAATGTACAGTTTGTATGCGAACGGGTACAGCCTCAAGAGCGCGCCACACATACGCGCCATCGATATCGTGTTATGATTTACGTACATTTTTTGGTAGGCAAGTGACATTGTCAACACAATTCTTACGGAATTAATCGCAATTCGTACGTTACGTTTTCAGAATGATCTGCTGTAGACGGTCCACCACAAAAATATATATTTTTTTAAAAACCAATTCTTCAGATTTCTTCAGAAGGGGGTTTAAACTTTACAATATTATATTAGAATACGGTCTTGTAAAAGCCACAATATTATGCGGAAATTATACGCACAATTTAATTTTTACGTAATGTAAATGGAATAAATAATGATAGGTATATAACGCAATAACGCATTATATAGATGAAAATAGATTACACGTTTGATGGGTAATGAGAATATTCCTCAAAGTACAATATTTCGATAAATATTATAAAATATTAAAAATTAAAACTAAAATAAATAATAAATAATAAAAGTTATAAATTAATTTTTTATTAGGTATACCGTTTGTTTATATTTTGACGATAATGTGACAGTCTGTTCAAAACTTCAAATGTTATTTGACCTTTGATGATTTTATAATATAATATAACATACATATTATGAAGTTACGAGTTTTATGTTTATCCGAGCTTAAATAGGCTTAAATCACTCTCACCCAACACATGCATAGGTCTCATCAGGAAGGAACTATCACCAGTATGCAATACTTAAAAGTTATAATAGTAGGGCTTGGAAGTTGAGGCATTTTGCATTTTTTTTTGGAACTTTTTAAACTTTCCTGGCCACAAATGTGTTTCATTAGTATGTGAATCTGAATAACTAAATTTTATTTTGCATTTTTATGCATTTTTTCGCTTTTGTACTTCTAAGTCAGGTTTTTGAAATTTTTAGGTCATTTTTCGACATTTTTGGGTCATTTTTCGACATTTTTGGGTCATTTTTCAAAATGAATAGTAATTTTTACCGATTTCCCACTAGTGTATGGAAAAATATCAAATTTATTGAAAACCCACAATTAAATCATATAATTTGTAAGCTTTGATAAATATTATTATTTACTAATAATTAATTTAAAAAAAAATGTATTTTTATTTATTTAAAACAAATATTTGTTATCTTTTTAGGTAATTTTTTTGTCATATTTGCAATTTTTTTAGATCATATTTTAATGTTTTTAAGGTCATCAACTTCCGAGCCCTACTTATAAGTTATATTGCAACTCTAACAATAGAACATATCCTAGTCATCAACTGCCCCAAACACGCCGAAGCCCGCATTATCCTCAACAACCCTACCACCCTTCACCAATCCATCATCAATGAAGAGAACACTTTTGCAATCAGTGCATTTTTCCGTAATATAATATATATCTCTGTGTTTAAATATTAAGATAATGCAGTTTGAAGCCCTTACCAATTAATAAAAAAACAAAATATATAATATATACATTGTACCTAGTACTTAGTACACAATCAACTTATTAACTATTATTTAATAATTTAATTTTGTTACTTGTTGTTTAATTTATCAATAAATTGAAATGGTTTGTACATAACTAGATGAATATTCCAGCAATGCCCGGGAAAAAAAATTGTGATTAATTTACTCCGTTTGGGTGTAATTCGATGTGGAAGCAAATACATAATATTATATGTTTTTCCACAGTATAGTAACTATTAAAGTAATATTTAAGGTAGGAAATAACTGTTTACATTTTTTAATCTTTTGTTGTTTTATATAATGTATCTAGTTAAACTTTTTAAAATATCTCCAAATAATTATAATTATTATTCAATGTAATAAAAATATTTATTCTATATCAGTGGTGGTTACAGATATGTTTCACGTGAGGGGAGGGGCAAAATAGGTACATATTTTTGAATATTGAGTGCATATTTTGAGCTTTATAGTGCAAAGTTGAGAGCATACTGATACTTTAGATAACGTAAGTTTATTGAATCACAAAAAATTTGCAAAAAGGAACTATTATTATGTATATTCATAATTCTCAATCGTTTATAGCAATAAATACATTAGTTTTTAAAATTTAAAATAGCAGAATATATTATTAAAATCATTTAAATTTTTAATACACAGGTGAATCAATTTTAACAAGTGAATACATTTTCGACCACAACATTTTGGGGCCCGGTGGAGGTATCGCCGTTGTCTCCTCCTAAATTTGGCTATGCCCGTTACGGTGAGGTACTTATATTACACTAAACGTTGAATCAGTTATAACTTATAAGTGTCAAATTTAGGTATTATTTTAGATTATATTAGGCTTTCAAGTTTTTTTTTCGTGTACGATAGGTAAAACTATATTCGTATAATTTACGTGGTGCCCCAGATGCGTTGCCAGGGGGTCTAGGAGCGCTGAAGCCCCCCCCCCCCCATAATCCCTTTACAAAATTCCTACGATACTGTGTGATGTATCTTTTACCTACGCCTACTTTACTCTGACAGTTTATTATTTGTTGGTCGAAGTTACGTCGTTATAGTGGTAAAAACTTACGCACATTTTACGTTTACTGAACTTTGACCAGTATTCGAGTACACGATATATCTCATAATATTATACGATACATTATACCATCTCAAATATTGTAAAGGCATAAAATGACAACGAGAGGGCGCTCTCAGTACACGATAGCCCATTGTCGATGACAGACGCGGTCTGTAATATTTCGTGTATGCGTCCGTTTTTTACTGACGACAGATAGCGCTATGGAGCTGTACCATTTGTCTGATCGTACTTTCGACAATTAATCTATAAAATAATCTATTTAAATGCAATTATTGTCAACCTGTGAGGTGTAACACATGAAATTAATGACGTACACGGCTGTGTGTCACCATGCGATTTTTCGAAAATCGAAATTTTGACTTTTCCGAACACGCTCAAATTTGAAACTGCAATCGTCTTGGAATTGAGTTAGTCTTTAAGATACCTCAGTGATGTTCAAAGTGTATCGCTTCTCGGCCTATCGGCTAAGATCAAAGTGTAGTATCTGTTCTTATCAGCTTAACATCTGATACACCTTTCATTGAAAGGTTCAAATGTTAAACTAATTTTTTCAAATTTGGTGGAGATTTTAGGGCTTGCTCCTGCTCCACCGCGGGTTGACCCGGTATTGCAGTACCACCGGGAACGGCCCACATAATAATCATGATCATTTAGTATTAATGAATCCAAAGATTCAAAATGAATTGAAAAATTTCCAAAATCAAAATTTTGAAAATTGATTTTTTTGAAATTTTGAAAATTCAGATTTTTTTGGATTTTGAAATTTAATTTAGAATTTTGGTTCCTCAAATAGTTATTGGAAGTTCTTCGAAAGATGCATGAAAATAATAGTTGGGGAATCTAAGGATTTAATTTATTCGTTGACGAATATTTTGAAGTTCATACAATAATATAACATTTAAGAGTGTAAGTACATTAAAATAATTGTTTACTATATCGATGATCATATCCACAATAAGTCAGTCATATATTTCGTGGTTGTTTATTAAAAGAATATAACAATATTATTTAAATAAATAAATAGTTTTTAATATTCGTGAAAGTCAACACATCCAATTTTAGTTGATTTAGAATATTTGAGTTTGCACATATTTTATTGGCGAACTGGTTGACTGTAGTTTTGTTTTTTTCATATAGTTAGTTTTTCATTTGTTTTCACGTCGAAGGTTGTTTCGTAATATGTAAAATTAACTTACATGGGGGCCAAAAAGGCCGTGGAATTAATATAATTTATGTGATTTATTGATATTATATATTATAAGTATATCTTGTTCAATGTGATATTTTATCCCGCGGTTGCGCTTTATAACCAACAAACAAGTTTTAAAGTCTTATAAAAAAAAACAAGATACACATTTTTAATAGCGGATGGCATTGGGATTATGGATCGGCGTCAGTGCGTCGGCTGACGAGTGGAAATTACCAATGAATATGATACATAAAAATGACTGAGTCTGATTTTTGTGATAGTGTCATCCAATTAATGATCAAATATAAAAATCAAAATAATCAAAATAAAGTACGCTCTTAGGATAGTAGTAATTGTTTAAATATCGTCGAAATGAAGTCGAAACTGACTCGACGGTACCAGGGTCGCATGAAGTAGCGCTACTTTTCTTCAGTTTTTACGGCGGCGGCGGTATCGCTGCGAGAGTCGGCAACGACGGCACTTTATAATTTCTCTTTCAACGGCTACCACAACATACGTTCCTGTTACTTATATCCTGATCTTTTGCGTTATAAACGGTATAATAATATGCATTTTACACAGTTTCCCAAATGTTAAGTGGTTTTAACTTGTATCTAATGTTATTACGCTGATTATCATGTAAAAAAGTTATCAAAACAATTTGTATGTAAAAAAAAAAAATTATGACTCGATATTTTTTATAATTTATAAAAAATATAATATTTGTGGTTCTTGAAACTTTTTAAGCATTATTGCAGTAAACACACAATGTCACAATTTACTTATATAATTTTTTTGTCAACATTTCAAATCTAACCTATTAATTGTATACTATATGATATGATTTTATATCATTGATTCAAATTTAACAAATCCATTGCAGTAATCAATCAGACACCTACCACTATGGTACCGACTCACTCACATTTAAAAATTGTTTTAACTATCAAAAAAACATTTATTGAGTTGTTCACGTGATGGAACCTGTACTGATTTTCACAAATATAAATTAAAAAACACGGAAGTCATTATAGGGTTAGGTAGGTTTCGATAGTTTTCTTAATAATAATTATAATATAATTATAAATATATAACATGATATATAATACATAATATTATTATTAGGATAAAAAATATTAAAGAAATATTATTTTATTACTAATATTATATACAATATTATATTATTATTATTAATTTCATTATTTTTTTTTTAATGAAATGAAGTTGATCAGTCGGTTGTTTTTCCATCCGAAACTACCAGGAACTCATACTACTTCATCGTATTCCTACAAAACCACTTACAATATTCCGAAAAAAAAATCGATAGAATTAATAATTATAAATTATTATAATACTGTATGACTGCTGACTGCAATTATAAGTAATAAATATAATATACTAATATTTATGTATGTACGCATACATGCATGTATATCACCTACCTAACCCTATAACGACTTCCGTATGTTTTTATTTTCATGCCGAACAGGGTTTTCGTAAGACTTCTATTATTGGCAAAAAAACATAACAAAATACATTAATTTTTAAAAAAAAATAATTTTATTTGTTTTTTAACGTATGCGATAATTATGCAACTAAACTTTGTCAACGACTTTTTACCAGTAGAATGTTTTTCGTTAAATTAAAGTCGTACCATAATTCATGAATACCTATTATATTTATTGTCATGCGATGTCGTTCATTCCGGTTATTGTTGCTTCGTGCGGCGGCTGACGAGTGTGTACACCAAGGAACATAGTATTGTTATATAAAAAAATAAACGGGTAGTCATCTCTTTGTTAGAGGGACGACGGCTCACAATTATAATGATTATATGATTTATGCTTTACTCATAACTGATATGTTTTTTATAGTCAACGAAATACGGATTGTAATTTATATTTATGTCAATATTTCCCTAAGACTCAGATACCGGTTTAGTATGTTCTGTAGCCAGGGCACTAGGGAAAAGTGCCCCCCACCCACTTTTTTTTATGAATATGGATGTTATAAATTAACAGTAGTCAGGTGTAAGTATTCTAGTTATTCAGACACTATAGAAAAAAAATTAAGAGTCCCTTCCAAAAAAATGTTTAAAATCATAGAAACTCCTCATTATATATTAAACATGTATAATATAATAGGTTGTAACGGTATTTTATAACTGTATAATATGTCTATTATCATATTATCTCTTTATTACATACGACAGTACATGATTGTGTCAAAACGATTTTATAAATCCACTTATACTTGATTTATATTACAAATAACTCAAACGAGATAGCTAGTGTGGATATTATATTATATTTATATTTTTATTACTTATTATTAATACGGTAGCTGGTAAGTTGAATTAATATTATACAATTACAACAAAATAACTAAAATCGTTACCCTACATGGTTAGGTTAGGTAACTTATGTCTAACTCTTAACTCTAAATCGTATATTTTATATGTGATTTCGTCCAAATTTAAACATAAAATAACTATTATAAGAAAAACTGTGTTTTATATATTTTATATATTTTTTGTTACAGAATAACCTATTAGGTACCTTGTTTTAAACTTTCAATCCTTAGCTATAAAAGATGACTGATGAACATTTTATATTTTTTTAACTACAATAAATTTGAAAATGTTCATCATTATGATAAATATTGTCAAAAATCAAACTTTAAATGTTTACAAAAAAAAAAATTGTGCCTATATTTTTTAATATTTTTCAACTACGATTGTAACAATATATCAGGATAAAACCTTGTATTAATTTTTCACTCTTTTTGACCCAACAAATGAAATTTTATTGAAATTTATGGAAAAAAAAACTAAAAAAATTGGAAATTTAAAACAGCTCGAAACGAGTCAAAATGTTTTGAAAATTTTTGAAAATATAAAAATTGATAAAATAAATATGGTATACAATTGAAGGGTCTTCGGTTATTCGTTTTTGAATTAAAACAAAATAAGATAATCACAATTCACAACGTATAAGAAATCGACTGAATATCCAATGTAGTAAAAATTTGAACTTCAAACACTCATTCAATTTTAATTGGACTTTCTTCTTTTTTGTTGTTATAGTTAGACAAACTTATAAGGAATCTTGTAGAACATTTTTATAAATTTCCAACTCAACATAATTTGCACATGTTCGTGATTTTTACGTATTTTGTCGAAATTTTAACTTCAAATGCTTGTAAAAAAAAAATGTGCCTATGTATTTTTAATATTTTTCAACTACTATTGTAACAATTTTTAAGGAGCCTTGCGTTTAATTTTCAAGCAATTTGACTCAAAGAATAAAATTGTATTGATAGGTATTTATAGAAAAAAAAAATAAAAAAAATTAGAAACTGAATTTGTCCGTAAACAGCTCAAACAAGTCAATATATTTTAAAAATGTTATCGTGTATAGAAAATGCTGGTATAAATATTCATTCAACATTTCATGTAACTTCTATATCTGAGTTATTGTTAACTACGGTTTTAAAGTTATACCAAAAACAAAAATCGATCTTGTCGAAAACCGATTTTGTGTAAAAATTCTTGTTTTTCCTTAATTTTTTTTTCTGTTTTTCTCAGCGCTTTTGAAAACTATAAGGAATTTAACATTTTGACTTTTCCAATAAACCAACTAGATTCACACTCCCACATCAAACAAGATACTGTTGAAGAAAATTGAAACAGTTTTACTGCCCTAAACGACAATGACATAAAAACTAAAACACGCATCATTGAAATTACCTACATTATTTTAAAAACATTATTTTCGAATCCGTTAAAATATGTTTAAAATCTACAATATTAGGTACTTACTTGAGACGTTACAGTTTCGATTTTAAGTTGTGGATATTTTGCAATATAATTGGCGTAATCCGTGTAACTCGTGTAAGATAGGCGGAAACAATAAACAGGTATAACAAATATTTTGAAATATTATTGGGTTTTTATTTTTAAGATTCCTATTTTACTTGGATTTAATATAGAGCCTGTTATTTTGAAGTCAATCAACATTTTAGTTTTATTGGTCCATATATTACTGTATAGTGTGCATTAGCGTATAACTGGTCACATCCGCGTGGGGGCTTTTAACACTTTTACCTTATCCATTTGCGTAAACATACATTTTCAGGCGCTTCGATCTACTATAGCTAGTGGGGCTACTCCTACTTCATTCTACCTGAGGCACCAAATAAGTAATAGGAACATATATAAATAAATAATTGATAGCTACTATTTTTTCAAATTTGTTTTGTTATAAATAACTAATAAGGCTCGGAAGTTTTCATTTTTAACTTTTTTTCTATTGTTCGTATTTATCGCTAAGTATAGGTTTTAAATTCGTTCCATGCAAGTAAGAATTAAAATATAGAAATTATTTGCAATTTTCTTATTGATTATAATTTTGTTGATTTCCCTCATTTTATAATACAATTTTAGATAGTTTTAAATATTATTCACACGATCAATATTTTTTTACGTAAAAAATAAAATACGATGGGGGCCGCGTCAGAATAATATAAATTATAATAATAATTGATGGTTATTTCGGAATTTGTTGATTGTGATGGCAGTGGGGGAAATATTATTATTATTTTGTTTGTAGACTCCTGAAAGACCAGACCAAAGACAGTATTTCAGTATGAATATTTATTTTGAAATATTTTGTAAAATAATTCCCATTTGTAATATGACAGTCGTAATAAAAAAGATATGTATAATAGTTTTTTAAATACTTGTTTTATTAAATACTTGTTTTATTAAATAAAATAGTTTATTGCAATTCTCCAGTGAAATTTATGGTATTTAAGTATTTTACAGCAATATTGCAACGTTTAAGTGCAGTTTTGGGTATTTTTTACTGCAATAATGCAACCAATTTTAATGATTTTTAGTGCAATTCCGATCCCTAGTTATAAACCTATGCTTTGTACAAATATTTTAATAATGGTATCAGTATTAATGCACTTAGATAAACTTTTTTCTATGTAGTACAAAATCGAGGGGTTGTTGGTATTTAAGAAATCAAACACTTAAGTAATTATTGTCATATGTCATTTATGATTTTTAAAAATTAAAAATGATTATATCTAAATATAATATTAATAAATTTAACATATATCTGTATTTTTTACATAAATTATGTAACCTATTACACAGGTACATTACGTTTATTTTGTTAAATTATCGTTTTTATTTCTAATTTCTATATACCTATTGTTAAGCTATGATATAATTGATTTGTAATGTATAGAGGTTGAAGTATTTTGAATATTTTGTCTAAAATATAAGTCAGAGCAATCCGTTCCACTTACTGGATATTAAAATTGTGCTATTTTTATTTTTAATATTTTAATATTTCAAAATTTTTCATATCATATTATTCAGTTTATTTGTTAAATTTCCAAATATGTCAATTTATTTATTTTTTATTATTATTCTTTTTTAGTTTTGTTTTTTGTCAACGAAAATATTTGATTTTGTTTAATGCTTATTGTCTATTGACTATCACAGTCTTATTGTATATGTCTATAATATGCGTATTTTTTTATTTATGCGTATTATAATTTTTTTTTAACAAATGCTGAATGCATATCACAATATTTTTAGATAATGTTCTTGAGCAAATAATTCCTAAGACCAACATTACCATTGAAACCTCCGGCATAGGGGGACGCGACGTCATTCCTGTGTGACCAGGTCGGGTTCCACATGACTCCATCGATGGCTACACTAGCACTGATCATCGAACTCAGCCTATGCATTACTAAAAGCAAACTCGCACCATGGAAAATGATTGACGCATTAAAAACATTCATCTAACGCTCTGTAGTTCAAGAATGCTGACTTTAGTCGTTTCGTTATCGGTTAAGATGTAGTATCTGTTCTACGTAACCTTCATTTGCTAGTTTTAACTTACCAATTAATTAAATAAAATGTTTACATTTCTATCAAAAAAAAAGTTAAGAGAACTTGACTTATGAAATGTCATTAAAAAAATGGTTATAACGCTTTGTATAAAAGAATTTTTAAAAACAAGTTACATTAATGTCCGAGAATGACCTTGATAAAAAGAATGTTATTACTGTAAGTATTTAATTTTCTATAAATAATGAGGGGTAAATGATCTTCCAGCATAAATATATTTGTCAAAACAAATTTCCTAAGATAACATACCTACCTAATATTTTGTATAGCTGTTAATTACATATTGATTTAAATATAAGAGTTGATCATAACTTGTTTTATTGAATCAGTAAGCCTGTACTGTTTGCTAATGTCGATTGTGTCATATTTGGAAAATATTTGCCCCGTGACACCAAAACATTGTTATCATATTTTTTCATTACAATTAACTTTACCGGACGGTTCAGTCTTTCTGATTTATTAAAAGAAGTTTTAATTGACTTAGTAATGAAGATCACCATGGAATCAACAGCTATACAAAACATTAGTTAGGTAAGTAATATTGGTAAATTTGTAAGACAAATATATTTTAGCTGAAAGATTATTTACCCCGTGCAACTGATAGAACTTTATAATTATAATATATATATATATATTATGTTAACCAAACTCTACAAAAAACCAATACTATTTTGTAAGAAAAGCCGCTAAATGCACTTTAAATAATATATGTAATTATAAGAGTGAACAATGAAGAGGAACAAGCTCACGATAGAGTTGGATGGAAGCAAGTGGTTACTGTGGCAATGGACCTAAATGGCCCATAAAAGTCAAAAGAAGATGTATTTATAAATAAATTTGGCACGTAGCTAAGGGGTGTCAGGCCACCCAAAATATTTTAGGACACCCCATTAAATTGTTGAAATACCCAAGGATAAAAAAGTCAAACCATATATTAAAGTTTCTATTATGATATTTGTTATTATTACATAATTATCTTTAATGCTGTGTTCTTAAAACAATTACAAAATATATGAGCATACAAGTTTGTAATTTATCCTATTAGACGCACTTCCATTTTCGAACAGTATATCCGATTGTCAGAATTCAGAATAGAAATTGTTCATAGATAATCGTCGTGTTATGGACACAATTCATTTTTAGTCGCATGAACCCGAATTCTTCTTTCAGTAATTCAGCATTTTCCATCACAGCATCATTGTGTGGATACTACAATAATTTTATGTAATATATACTAGGCACCTATTTGTAATCTATAAATATAAATACAATCGCCAATTTCTAACTAATCTTCTGTAAAAAAATATATTATGAAAATATACAGAGGAGGAACAAATTATTTTATTACAACTACGAAAGTGTGACCCTTCATATATTATTATTATTACTTGTTATTGTTAAGTTGTATACTTTTAACTTAACATGCAATATTAAAAAATTACATCATCAACATAATTTTTGCTGTTTCTGTATTATTTTCTTCTTTATATATACGGCTATGCAGACTCGAAGTTTGTGAACCTGTGGTTGTAGCGAATCATGATCCAAGTATAATGTTATAATAGTATTGTATCTGGTTGTGTGTAAAGGGGGGGGGAAGTAAATGTTAGCCACTTAAGAAAAATGCTGGTGATAATTTTGCCGCCTTAATTGTGTAATTCTAGGTACGTGATTGAAATAAATAATTTGTATAAACAAAATACATGTTTTAGAAAATACTTACCCACACTAGACGGTTGATAAACTGTAAGCAAAACTGTTACCAAGAGACTTGTAGACAACTATTTATCATATTCATTTTATTAAAACTTTATAAAACCTGGTTTGTGTTATAATAATTTATTCATAATGCTATAAAAATACTCATAATTTGTCAAGTTACCTAACGTTATCTATCATTATATAATTAGAGATACAGCTATCACCATCTAATAAGAAATGTACTGTTATTTTTAAATAAATATATAGATGTAATAGTTACACACTATAGAATATAAAAATATAATTTTTTTATCAAATAAAATGGTTGGTAGTGGTGATAAATTTATTTGAACATTTATTATTATTAAGCTTTACAAACGGCACTATCTTAATTAAAATATTACTATATTTATATATTATGTATACATAGGAATCACAATAATCAATTAATATTTAAGTATATTGTAAAAAAGCTATGATATTTTATATTCAAATAACATTAGAGAATGAAGAACACATGTAAATAATCAGTGAAAAAGGTAGAATAATGCACACCTTAGATATAAATATTTACCAAATTAAAAATAGTTGTAAAAAAGTATACATAAAGTTATTGCCAAATCATTATTGATTCATATAATTAACCTTAACAATACATCAGCAACAAAGGTTTAACTAAAAATTATTATACACTATTAAATAACAATATGTAATATGTTCCTCAAAAAGTAATATATTCTAGTACAATGATTTTTGATGTTTTAAACATATTAATCATATTATTTTTTATTTATAAAATAATTAATACTTATAATTGTTTTGCATATATATTTTATACCATAAAACTATTTTTTTTTTTAATCATTCAGCCATAAACTAATATAACAATTTTGAAGCAAATATATAAATCTATATATTAATTTATGTGTGTACATTACTTTTTTAATATGATTTGGAAATAAAGAAAATTTGTTGCTAAGAGTTGTTAAGTGTTTAAAACTGGTTTATATAGTTTTTTTTATCAAAATGTAAAAAATAACGGGTGTTTATCATATTGATAGTCTATAAATATAATTTTTCAAATGAAAAAATGAGTAACAGGAAAACATTTCCTTTTTTAAAATTATTAATAATCCTACTTGAGTTTTAAATTAAAAATAAAAATAATTTGTATTAAAACATTAACTATACATAAATTGCATGGTCAATTTACGGAAAGAGCAATAAATCTCCTTGAAAGTAATTTTGAAATTGTCGCGAATAAGGATTCATTTTGTTAATACAAATAAACCATAATGTAATAGATTAACGATATGAAATATTTAAAACACCAGTGTTGGGCGCAACATAGTCTCCAATCATTAAACTGTTGTTAACTGGATAGTTTCCCATAGCAGTGGTTGAACCTCCTGCAGCAGCTGTCGCTGCCCCTAACAAAAGTTGTTGATTTTGGTTCTAAAAAAGTTATGGTCAATTAAAAAAATTAAGAATAAAAAACGAAATTACTAAAATGTTTGAAAAAATATCTTTTAAATTGGGTGACATACATTCGATAATTCTACGTTCATATTTTAAAACTAACGGGCAATTAATACTTAGTATTACATTTGGAACGTTTGCTTTACAACAATAAATCTACTTAATATCTACCTGGTTAGAAGTAAATAAGGTGGGAGATATTCCACCGCCAATAAGTTGTGCTCCTGCTGTAGAAGTAGCTGTGCTAACACGTTGTCGTCCAGTACTACTTATAGATCCTGGATGAATATTTGGTTGAGGTACAGTAACTATTTTATAAAATGAATACATTTATTTGTTTCTGTTATAAAAGTTAATATTTTATATAACATAATTGTGTTTACTCAATTACCTAAATTTATAAGATTTGTATTGTTGGCAACAGCAGTTGGAGATGTTTGCATGTCCATGGATATATCTGTAGCATAACCATTCAGCGGAATGCCATTAACCATGTTTAAAGCTATTTAAATTAAGTTTCATCGCTGTTAGTAAGATTATGATACTCAATACTATTATAAAAAATACCAGAAGTAGTACTTTGGAGATCCAAATTGGCCCAATAACTTTCACTGGGTGATATAGTATTGACACCGGGAGGAGGTTGAGGCGGTTGACCAGTATACCGAAAGTATGGGTTTTTAAGATCCAAATTGTTGGAAGAAGATGTATGTGGAAGCCCATCAATCATTAAATTTATGAAAACATCATAACTTTGTCTAAAAATATATTAATTATTTTTATGTTATAGGAATAAACAACAAACTACTGAATTATATAAAACTTTTAATTTACTAACCTAACATTGGCTTGAAGTGATACACTACCAGTTAAGATTTGACCAACTTTAACAAGAATAGGCTTTTCTAGAAGACACCTGACTTGATACCAATGAGTTAAAGATTCAGTAGGTGAAGTAGATAGCCACAGAGTTTGGTTGCTGCCTTGAAATGCAACATCAAACCAAAAAGCTAATCCATGAATCGTTCCAGATTCAAGTATATAATACTCGAGTGGAATATCAATTTTGTGTAATTGTTGTTCAGTAGCTGTGAGAAAATCCAAGCTATGTTTGACAGACTTTGCGAGGCATATACGAATATCAAACGTATCAACTATTGGCTGTCGAAAATATTCTCGCATAGCCATATCTCGTAATGAACTTAAGTCAACTCCATGAAAACATGACTGAACCCTTCAAATAAAAAATATAAATTAAATTATTATAAAAACACCAACCTTTGGAAAAATATATTCAAATTATATATATATGCGTTTCTAATCCATTTCAAGCAATATTAAACTCTATTCCAAATAAGAGTGCACCGAGTAATGAATGAAAACGAGTCAAACTTGCACATGCATACACCATTTCAAACTGTTTCTGCCACAGCTGTGTTGTTAGTAGCAGTGACCAATCCACCAATCACAGAAAAATTACACATTGCTAGGGGGTTCAGATGTTGTTTTGTTTCGGCTCATTTTTATGCGCCAAGGCAGTGCGCTTTTATTTGGAATAGAGTATAGATATATTATAACAATATATTTTACATACCAAAAGCTGGCTTTATTTGTTTGTTCCATAAATAATGCATCATCAGTGAATGGAGCTATGTGCAAATCCCCTTTACTAGGATACATTTTTCCTATAAATTATAAATAATTAATATCAACAATAATACAATGAATATATTATCAACTCTATTTAATATTTAGTTGAAATAATCTGTAATATAAAATGTTACAAAATATAAATTACCTCCGGGTTTTAACCACTTTTTAGCATGTAAATAGGTTTCAAGCATACGTTCATTGTAGAGCATATATCCCATTGGTTCTGATATAATAACATCTACTTTTTCAGGTAAATCAATTTCTTCAATTTTACCAGCAACAATAAAAACTTTGTCTCCTAAATTATTAGAATCCACCAACGTCTTCAAATATACAGAAAATAAATAAATAAATAATTTAATGAATTATTATTATTATTTTAATTTAAAAATTGTATACCTGAGCATGTTGAGCCATTGAACTTGCTTCTACAGCATAAACTTTTTTAGCACCAGCTTGAACAGAAAAAAATGATAATATTCCCGATCCAGCACCTACATCTAGTACAACTTTGTCTTGAAAATCTACAGTATTGATAAGCACTGCTTTTTGATAGGTACTTGTACGTATATAGTCTTGTAACATGTTTTGTTGTTGAGAAAGATATCCATAAAACTGAACAAAAATTAATATATATAGTATTGAAAATTAATAAAATTAAGTTTATGATATTAATTACTTGGAAATATTGTGCAGCTGATGCTTCGTCAGTTCGATTAGAAAAAACTGAGAGATCATTTCCTTTTTTAGCACGATCCAGCAATACAGTGAATTCATATAAATCTAATTTAAAAATATTTACTTAAGTAACTAATTAACTTTTTATATTAATATGAACAAAATACTTTACCTATATGTGTTTTAAACTTTAACATATATGAATAATTATTCAACTGTATGGCATATGTATCTTTGGAAACTTTACAATAGTCTACTGAATAACTGGGAGTAAATTCTACAATATTCTCATTGTTACCACCTAGAAAAAATGTATAATTATAAGTTGCAATTTTAAAAATATAAAATTATAAAATAAATGTTGAAGTTTTATCAAAACCAGTTTTGTCTAATCTGTGGTGCTTATTTATTTATTACTATAATTGTATTGTGTAGAATATAGGATGTGAGAAATAATTATTTATAATAATTAAATGTATCAATTATTTAATATGAAATTTGACTAACAAAAAACAAAATGGCTATATAATAAACTGAAAATCTGAGCAGCAGCAAGTAGTCAACTAATGAGTAATGTAATAATAATAATACACTTTTATAAGCAATGTGCTGAATTTATTTTAGTGATAGGTTAATTGTAGGTAAATTGAATTAGTTAATTTCTATTTGCTACAATTTTTCATTATTGTAAAATGAGTAGATTATTTAATAAAAACAACCTAAATTTAACATAATAAGTAATTAACTAATGAGTAAATGAGCATTGTGTTATATATATATATTAATAGTTAAACAATTGGATTTTATATTTTACAATTGAAGGTGACCAATTTATATTTCCCTTAATCTGTTTCTGTTATTTTACTTCAAATTTAACATGTTCACGCTATATCAGAACACCATTTATTCCCACTTTCATCCCATACATATATATTTAAACTTAGTTACTATATATTTCCATAAAATTTGAAATCGCAAAGGTATTAATTTTATTAAATATGAACTTATGTGTTTACCTGTCTAGTTGTTAAAATATGAAATTTCAGTAACAAAGTGAGCAAAAGTTTAAAAATATTTTAATAAGTAGGTATATCTGTATAATATGTGAATAATTATGAATACAATTATTGTTAAAAATTATATACCTTTATTTTCAAAATTTTTATAGTTTAAGAATTTTTGTATTTTATTGAAAAAAACCACAACTACCAATATATTATAAAACATTCAATTTTTTGAATTCTTAGTTTTTTATATTTAAGTTATAGGTCATTCATAAGATATAATTTATTCGTAAGATATTTAAGATAAATTTGTTACATTATAAATAAAATGCCTATAAGTAAATAATTTATTTTTATTTTTATAGATTTTTAATTGTTTTTTTAATTTAAATTTAAGCACCTAAAATTAAAAAAAAATTATATTTACCTATGAAGATTTTAGCCTATTAAATAGGTAAAATAATGTAAAAGGAAATATTACCATTATCTCCTACAACTTAACAAATTATTAATAATTACCCAACAATTGAAATTGTATTCCCTGTGATGCTGTTCCACTATTCACGACACAAGTATTGGTAGTGGAAATGTAAGCAGGAGAGTATACGACACCATCATCGGAGGTCTCAGTGTTGATTCCTGCATTCAGATCGTTTTTCACAATTTGTATCAATGCCAGGCGTTTGTAATTTATTTTGCCAGTGTTGTTGGTCGGCAGTAAATTGACGGCCATTTTTCAAACTCGGGCGATGCACGAAGATCAAAATCGAGAGACAAACAGCCAAAGGAATGTTCCCTGCGTCAGAACAAATTCAAAAGGCAGCCTGATTAGTAATATATGTGAACAAATGCTGTCGTTTTTTGGTGAAAATTAAGGGGAGAAAAATATGAGTTGATAAAGAAACGCTGACGGCGACCGAGGACGATTTGGTACCTAGCTAGTCAGTAGCTACACTTCGAAACCTCGAAGCCGACTCAAAACGGTGCTGCGGAATGTGTAGGTACCGCCACCGCCATGGAGGGTCGCCGGGAGGGGTGAACGACAAACGCGTAATAAGAAAACAATACTTACTCGGTCGGTTGATATTAAGCGTAACGCCGGGCGGCGCGCGGTAACGGACACGGCGGATCGCGTCAGACGAAAACGAAAACGCGGTCGCCGTTCGTATTTTTACGAGGTGTCTGCTGTCCGACCTCGTCGGAGTCGGTGGTCTCGGCGAAAAATCCAAAAACGCCGATAGTAATAATATAATATATCAAATAATAATGACAATATTATTATTACTGCGGTCTTGTGCTCGGAGTGTTTGGACTCGCGCGAGTGTTTGTAATTTGTGTGAGTGTATGTACTGGTGTGTGTGCGTGCGTGCGTGTGTTTGCGTACAGTGTGTACGCGCAGTGTGTGTATGTGTAAGGCTGTGTGTAGTGGTTTGGGTTTTTGTTTGGATGCGAGTGCGTGTGCGTGTGCGCGCGAATTTTTGTTGTTATGGCGTTCGTACGCTTCGTAGTGATAAAAAATTAAAAAAAAAAAAAAATTAGCTTGCAGTAAATTATTTCTACCGAGGGATCGCGAATAGTATAGGTACAATTAATTTAAGGAGGTAGTGGCAAGAGTCACTGATTATTATTATTATTATTATTATTCTAAGACAGCGTGAATTAAAGGCGCGTGTTTCCGTTTTGATAAATGGCCATGTTAATGTATTTATTAATATTATTTATTACGATCGTCGTCTGTATCGTGCCGAATAGTCACGGTTGACGCGACCAAAGAAAAAGAGATAAGATAAAATAATGTTGACGGCAATGATGAATAATATTCAAACGCACGCGCCGCCGTACAGTGCTCCGCGGTTCTCATGGAGGTAGAAAACTGCCGGGACAGCAGAAACATTCGTAAACGACGATAGGTCCTATAGGAATACCTACCCTGCGTGAACAAAAGATGACTCGGCAGAATATTTCGTCCAGGTTGTGTGATGAGGACATATTATAATATTATATATTATATACACTCAAATATTAGATATATGTTGGTATGGATGGACCACGGACGTATCACAAAAGGACGCGCGTTGTTCCTCCCTCCAATATAAAGTGTGGGGAATGTGGATCGTTGTGATCACAACGACGGTGGTTGTTCTCTTAATATTGTGTACGTTTATATTATTTCTTTTGTTTGGTACTTATGTGTCGTATACTCGTTTAGGTAGTATAGATCGTACTAATGTAGGTACTATACACACGGGCACACGGCCTAAAACACTCATTTTTTTCGAATAGTTTGACAGTTTTTATTTTATTCGTTGAAAAAGATGGTTTGGACATTAAACGAATATTTGAGGACGTATATTACTTAATAACTTTTTTTTCGCTCTTTAGTTTGTTCAAAAATTATTTTAAATTATATTTAATTTGTATAGTACATAAGTCAAATACATATTAGATATTGTACATATTTCGTATTTTAGTGTATTCCGTATGTGCTTGTGACAAGGTTTTTATAGTACGATAAATGATAATAGAAATTATTTATAATCTAATATTATTTTGTCACAACTATAGTCAGGAAAACCTATTGGTAGGTAGTTAAACATCTTATACCTATAATATATCGAGTGCCGTACGCCATCATCTGTACTATAGGTGTAATATACGGATATACTGAGTTAAATGTACTTCCTTACTCTATACCTACCTACTCAATACTCATAGCTAATAATACGCAAAAACAATTTAGTTATGTGGAGTCCCCATATTATTTGATAGAGGCCCATTTTGAATATTTTTTCGCTACAAGCTGTTGTTTTGCTACTACCTACGATATGCGATGCGTTAATAATTAATATATTTTATATGATAAATATTTATTGTATAATTTTTATCAATAATAATATAAAACTGTTTTAAGCTATAGAATAAATATGCATTACTCATAAGTTATAACTGTAAAATATATAGTACATTACTACATTAGTAAAATGTATACATTATAACGAAGACTACTTATTTCGTGGACAAGCACTTATTGATGAATGTTAACCATTTTAACATGCATTTAGACAATTTATTACACAAATGGACATTATTTCTTACACAATTCGTGATAAGAAAACAATATTCTTTTAGTTCATACTAAATAATATATTATGTATGTGAATAAAATATTTCGACTCTTCTTTTAAGCTATTTATATAAGCATAAGAAAATTTCGAGTTTTAATAGTCATTTTTAAATTATTGTCGATAAAATATTTTATGCTCAGTCAAAAAAATTGAAAATGTAATACAACGTTCCTCATAAGTTAATGTTAGTGGAAATTAAAAAAAAATTTAACGTAAATCCCAATAATTTTTTATGAATCTGAATTTAAAATGTTGACAAAATTCATCAAAACCATGAAAATGGGCAAACTATATCGAGTTAGAAATTCATAAAAATGTTTCTATTTATATCAAAACTTTGAAATTGTAGTACAAGATTCCTTTAAAGTTTTCCTACATTTAGCACAAAAAAATTTTTTCTAGAAAGTCAAATAGTTGACTAGATAAGCTAATATTTTGACATTGCAGGATACCCGTAAATTCACAAATTCTTATACTATGATTTTCTTATTTTGTTGTTATTTAAAAAATAATAACTGTAGACATTTTAAATTTTAATCAAATGTCTATATTGTCATTTTATAGACATATATAAAATATAAAATATAAAATATTTTGACTCGTTTTAAGATATTTATAAAAATATAAAATTTAAAATTTTTTAAATTTGTATTCTATAAATTTCAATAAAATTGTATAAGTTAAATCAAAAAGCTTGAAACTTGAATATAATGTTCCTTATAAGTTGTTATAATAGCAGTTGGTTAATATTAAAGATCCATATTATTTTTTATAAATATTTCAAGTTCAAATTTTAACAAAATTTATCAAAATATCGACAATTTTCAAATTTATTGTAATTAAAAAATTATAAAATATTAAATTTTAATAGCTAGAGATTGAAAATTTAAACCCAGGATTCTCATAGATAATTAATACTGTAACCAAAAATCTAAAACATGTATAAACACAGTTTTTTTTTACCGACAAGTTCAAATTTTGATGAAATTACGTAAATTAAGAATTATGAATTATATGATTTTAGTTATTTTGTTATAATTAAAAAATATTATTCGTAGGTATACGAAACATTTAGAGTATATTATTATACATTATATAATTTACAATAACAATTTTAAACGTAATTTTTTTATCAAAAATGAGTACCTAAACTACTGTTGTAGGTATACCATAATGCCTAATAATAAAATAAATTAGTTTAATCACAATAATATCTTAAAATAAACTTAGTAATGTTATATAGTCTGACAGACCGTCTTCACTCAAAATTGTTTTTCGTGTACAATGTTTTTATATAATTGAATTCAAATTTAACACCATCCATTACAGTGTTCCACTATTATATTGTAACCTACTGTGCAGTAGCACCCGCACTTATACCCACTTTTTTATTATTTAATGTATACCTTATTTTTTATTTGTCTAATGTCTATTAATTGTTTAACTAAACAAAACATTTTAAGTAGAGTAATGATTTTATTTAAATAAGACCTTTTATTGATTTAAGTTTGCAATATACTCAGATATATCATATATATTTATTAAAAAATTCAAAAGTACTAATCATTGTACACTGCCCTACTGAATGCTATTTTAATAAGCAAAAAAAAAATGTGAGATACTCCGGTTTTAGATTACTTTTAAGTACACGAATCATAAACGTAAAATTTACCGAACACCAACTGTACTAAAGCTCAGATTATACATCAACATCGGTGGATTTGGCCTTTGGATACCGGATATGTTCCAGGTGCAGGGCCGATCATCATATTATATAACTCTGGGCCGGTGTATTTGGATTAAAAATTGTTTGATATTAATTAACTACGTGTTTGCGTTTGTAGTCGTGCCTATTACGATTTGGGCTGCATACTATGAATTTCTAACACAGTATAATTTGTAAATTTTCGTTATTTTATAAGAGTTTATAAAAAAAATTGTGACTGTGGATTTTTAAAATTTTCAAATGTCATTATAACAATATATTAGGAGCCTTGTATTAAAATCTAGTCAAAATTTCATGTAGATATCTACGGATATTTGTTTTAGAGTTACGCCAAAAACCTGCAAAATCGATTTTATCGAAAACTGATTTTGCTTAAAAATTACCGTTTTCTTATAATCTTTTTTGTTTTTCACGACACTTTTGAAAACTTCTGGTAATTTTAAATTTTGACCTCACCAATGCACCAACTATATTCACTTTCCCATCGAACAAGATACTGATGTTGAAAATTGTAGCAATATTTCAACTACTTATATCGTGTACATAGGTAGACACAAAGAAACATAAAACACACATCATCATTGTAAAGTCAATATGCATTCATCGATCAACTCAGAATCTAATAAACACAAATTGTATATTTGACTTAAGGAACTCATGCTAATAGAGTTTTGACATTCTTTTTAAAATTTATTTTAAATAGGACTTTTGTGCCGTTGAAATAGCGTCTCAGACCACTGTGCAGAATGTTGAATGTATTGATTTTACAATTAAGTGTAGATATTTTTTTTTGTGTCTATCATCACCTTTTGCCTTTTGGGACAGTAAAAATGCTTTGATTTCTTATTTAAGCATCTTATATGCGGTAACAAAGTGAATCTTGGTACATAAGATAGTCGATAGAAAAATGTTCATAGTAATTTTCAAAGGAACAAGGAAAAATAAAAAAAATATTGAGGAATAACTATATATTATAGTACCTACCTACGCAAAACCATTTTTGACAAAATGTTAGATTTTTTTTATGATGTAACTCTATAACTAATAATCATGGATATAGGTACTTTAAATTGTTATCAAATGTTTATAGGTACTACCATTTTCCATAATTAATGATAAAATTGTCGAAATAATTTGATTCTTTTTGAGCTATATTTATAGGTAAGTATGAGAAATTTTCAAGGGGGGTAAAAAGTTAAAATTTCATTCAAAAGTGCCGTGGAAAACAAATGGAAAATTAAGGAAAAAACGGGAATTTTTACGGAAAACCAATTTTCGAAAAAATTAATTCGTATACAATGATATTATATCATTGAATTCAAATTTAATACCATCCATTAAACAGTGTCCTACTTGGAACCTACTGTACAGCAGAGTGACATCCACTTACCCACCCTTTTTTATATATTATTACTTCAAACTGCTGCAGATCAGGTATAATATTATTTGGTTTTTTATTACTGTGATTTTACCATTTACTATTGATCATAAATACTAGAATTCATAATCAATGATATTACCTATAGGTACAATAAGTATAATTCATAGATACGCCACAGGGTAGAAGGAATATATAGGTATTTAGATTATATATGTACCTATTTAATATTTTGATGAATTAATAAAATTGAAATTTGAAAATACAGTAGTTAATTAATATTCAAATAATAATTATTTTTTTATGGAATCATATCATTAGTTTTTACTTTTTACTAAATTGTTGCTTAGATTTGTAAAATTCTTTAATACCTATGTTTTTTTGTTTTATTTTTTTAAAGATAATTATCTACTTTATCTACCTAATAAATTATACCCTTTTTCAGGTATGCATTGCCAATAGAGTATGCAATCTTCTGGTTACCTGCCTTATCAGAACCAGGAGTGAATACCACGGCTATAGATATATCTATAGCCGCGGTGAATACTATCAGAACTCAGAAGTGATAAGTATAGGCGAGTGAAAAATCCAAAATGTACGTGAGCTATCTTGTTTTTGTGGTCTATACTTACTACTACTCAGGACTCAGTTGTAGTTGTACAACTTAAGTTACCGTCTGCTAGTAAAGATGATCATTACAAAGCAGGTACGTGTATTGCTATTCAGTAATTTTTAATGGATTTAATAAATTGTCATCTACCAAGAATGTATAAAGTAACGTTCTAAAAAAATTTCCAAGATCTCAAAATTAATGCTTATTATAAGACATTCATAAAATCTCAACTGCAGCAATGGTGTATAGAAGTACAACTGGTTATAGGCTCAAAATATGTGCATTGCCAATGCCTTTATTAATGGGCTTTGTTATTGGCATTGTGTCAGTTTATACTTATTATTTGTTAATGAATTATGAAAACAACACAAAGTTAACTCCAGTTCCAGTTCAACATTTTAACAGTCAAATGAACTTGAACCATTATCGCCATTATCATCTAGTGGATCTAACAAAACCAACTATAAATCATAATATATCACTTTTGTGTCTTATATTTATTAATGACATAGACTCATTACTTATGCAACACAATGTTTGGCTTGATAAATGTGGCAACAACAAAATGTATGTAAGTAAGCAAGAGCACAAATATATTGGTCATATTGTAACTGATACTTATTCGTCACAACCATGGAAGTATTACTGCCAGACTTTAATGTTCTTACATAACAAATATAATTCTCATAACATTAAATATCATTGGATATTTTTGGCCAAGGATAATGTTTGGTTAATTTACGAAAACTTATTACATTTAATATCATTATTGAATACCAATAAACATAAACATAATTATTATGCTGGACAATATATCAACGGAATATTAAATATCAATGCAGGCGTACTGTTTAATACAAATACATTAACAGCTTTAGTGCATTTAATCAGTAATATGGATGGTTGTAACTCAGAAATATCCAACAGTGAAAGTGAAATGTTAGGTGAGTATTATAAATAATTTGTGTTTTTTAGTAAAGTTTAATTTAGTGCCAGGTTTAGGAAGGTTATACTCTAGCGTTTCTCAACCTTTTTCATTTGCATACCCCTTGACCACTCACCACCACTGCTTTACGTACCCCCAATGTCAATTTATCGTTTATTCACTCACAACACAAATAAGATATTATAAAATAAGTTCAATGATGAAAAATTTGGAAATAATATTTATTAATTAATTTAATTAGCATGTGCCATACAATGTATGTATATATAATATAATATATATACATAAAAGTAATATAAACTTTACAATTAAATTTGTGATTATGTAAAAATGATTGACATTGTATTGAACAACGTTACGTAACCCGATTAGATAAAATCCAGTGTCTTGTGCCACATTATTAAATATTTCACAAATTACAACCCATTTAAAACACACCGATTTTATTTTTTTCGAACATTACAATTTTTTTTTCACGTACCCCCTCATACCTTCTTACGTACCCCCAGGGGTACGCGTACCACAGGTTGAGAAACGCTGCTCTAGAGTCTAGATGGTTGGTAAACGTTGATATAACCAACCTTTGATCTGATTCCATTGTCCAATTAAATAATAAAATTTTGTATTATTAATTGTAAGACACCTACAACAAAATAGTAAGGGCCAGTATTACAATCTCCGATTACGCTTAACCAGCTGATAACAGATTTTATTACCAGCTGAATTCAGCTGGTTAGGAGTCCATTAAATTTAACCGGAGATTGTAATACAGGCCCTTAGGTACTATTACAATGTCACCATACTTCGTGTAAACCTTGTAGTTAACATAATATACTAAATAGTTTAAAATATTCAACTACTTAACCATGTGGTTATGTTATTAATGATCATTAAATCAAATTCAAATAATGAAAATGTTTTATCTAAACAATGCCATTTAATTCGGTGAAAGATAAGTATCTTTACCTTTTTTTTGATCTACATACCCAGACATTCATCTTATCAAAAATGTCCTATTTAAAAGTTGAATTGTTAATTAAATAATAGAAGATACCATCAAGATTTAATATTCTAATTATTTAATATATTTTTTTATGCATAAGAGTGCATATAGAGATAAGAGTCCCTAAATCTGGCACCATATAAATGTAAATTCAAGGCTGGGCCAAATTGGTCATTAATTTTATTTTAGCGAAGTTAAAGCTGAAAATAATTAATTGAATAATTTGAGTTGAATTAATTATGTTTCACATGATATTTTCTTTGGACCTCTTGCAGGTCACTGTATCACCAATTAATAATAATAGACAAGTTAAAACTACTGAATTTACTTTAAATTTATTCATATATAAATGCCTAGCCTTGAATGAAATTGAAGATAAGTACAATAATTTTATTTGATTTCAACAGATTTTTATTTAAGCAAATTGAATAATGTTATACCAATTAACAATATGGATTCACGTGGTTGTACCTTGTTTCATTCAATAAATCTTTTTAAAAGTTTTGATGCAAAAAGCTTGAGACCTGAAATACTAGATGTACGTAAGACAAACAAAAAATATATTTAACCTACTACATAGAAATAATATTTTATACTTAATTAATATTATATTTTACAGAAATGTATGAGTAGATTTGCTATTACATTTCAACTAGACTTATCTTCAAATTACTATGCAATGTTTTACAAGTATGTCTTATACAAAATCAGATTAGTAACCAAACAAGATCTAATGTCTAATGCTAATAGAATTATAGCAGAGCCATCCCCCGAAGATGTAAACGTAAGTTAAACTAAAAGCACTATTTCATTATATTTATTAATCATCTATTGTTGATTATAGATTTGGAGGAGGGAAGCACTCTATGAATTGAATCTCGACCCTAGTAATATGACACAAACTGATTTTTTTTACTACTGGTCAAGGAAACGTCAAATTATATTATAATTTTTAAGTTATAACTATTTAAATTTATTTTTTATTGGTTGTGGTTTCAGTGGTATGGTTAACTAAAAATTTTTCAATTTCAATTATTCTTTTCTAATATTTAGCACTAACTATACTCACTCAATTTATTTTAAACATTTTGCTGAAAATAGAATTTGGTTAAAAATACTCTTTTATGGAATTCTGTAAGTACCCTTATATTATTTTCTTTCCATACCATTGTAATATTTAAAAAACAGGGTAATTTAAATAATTGTTTATAATTTTTATTTTTATTTCAAGTATTTGTAATGATTTGTAACAGAAGCATACAAATAACTTCTAGTCCGTAAATTCTAGTGAAATTATGCTGCTATTTTTATTTTTTTCTAATTCTGTTTGTTTTAAAAAACTGCTGATCTTAAAATCAATTTTATTTTGAAACTAAGATATGAACCTATTTAAAATGATACTTAATTATTTTTATATGTGATTTCATTGTATACATATCATTTACATTCTAATTTTAAACAATATTGTAAATATTACTTTAAAGCTTGTGTAAATTTAAATATTATTTTATATCTTTTTCATGTAAATGTATTTATTTCATACCATTTTTTTTATTTTGGATAAAGTTTGTATGTTATAAAATTTCTGAGTATTTTAAAAACAAAAATATAAAACTGGGTTTGTCTTGTCAGTAAATAGGCAGAATCGCAGAACATATAATAAAATTAAACTACAATAACTACATATTGATCGCACACCGAGTATAATGTAATACTGCTATATTATAGTCATATAAATTAACTAATTATGACATGCTATTAAAATAACTACAGATTTCAGATCTGTAAGAGTGCTATGCAAATTTTTTTTTTTATTCTTTTAAATTAGTATGTTACATATTAAATTATTTATTTTCTTTTGGATTAGATTAAAAAAATAAATAGAAAAAACTGATTAATTTTAAAGTGTTTTTGAAGATATTTTTTTATGTAATTAAATCATTACAAAACAATAGTTATGAATAAAAATGTAATTTTTACTATTTTTATGGTCATTTTAGATTTTTAGATGAATGTATTGATATTTAAATAATGTTTTTTTCTATTTTTGTGTTTCTAGTTGAAAAAATGGTCCAATCTACTAGAAATTTTTTTGAATAACATTTTAATTCTGAGTAAAACGATGAATATAATGGTTTTACTATGATGTATTTTTAAAAATTAACCTTTTAGGACACCAAAAATCATGAAAATGTGGTAATTATTTTGAATAGAAACTCATAAAAAATTTTCTTTTGAAGTCTAAGATTTGAAAATTTATAACAAGATTCATCATAAGTTTGCCCATCTTTATCAATGAAAGAAATGCCTAACAGAAAGTTAAATTAAGTTTTTGTGAACGTTTGAAGTTCAAATTTTTACAACATAGGGTATTCACTCAATTTCTCATGTACCGATTTTCTTATTTTGCTGTAATTCAAATACGAATAACTGTAAATACTTGAAATTTAATTTAGACTATATGTTACTTTATCAATATCTATGCTTGATACAATTTTCAAGATATTTTGACTCTTTTTGAGCAGTTTACAGACATTTTCAAATTTTTTAGCTTATTTTTAAATAAATGTCAATAAAGTTTTATTTGTTACGTCGAAAAGCATGAAATTTAATACAAGGTTCCTGATACAGTAGAACTCCAATCATCCGGACGAGAAAAATACGGCATGTGCCGTTATTCATACACGTGTTTCATAATCGTTTTTAGATTAGATAAAGAATAGGTACTACATATATATTATTCTTAATAATATCCGTCATTCCAACGTAGGTATATTAAAAATTATCGATAATAAAATACATATACATATAACGTTTTACAATATTGCCACACATACATAGATATTATTCTTAGTAAGTCAGTTGTTTAATCGTCGCACGGTATAGTACAATAGTACATAAATAGTGAATTGTCGTGTTACAATGTCGTCTAACAGAAAACGTGTAGTGCTTACTATGAAAGAAAAAGTAGATATCATTGCGCGGTTGAAAAAAGGCGAAACAGGCCGAGCATTGGCCGAAAAGTATGGTGTTGGAACATCCACTATTTCAGATATAAAAAAAAATGCGGACTCTATCACCAGGTACGTGAATAATCTCGATGATGCAAACGGTTCTTTAACACGTAAAACAATGAAAAAACCTAAAACAGAATTATTAGAAGATGCTGTGTTTACTTGGTTTATACAAAATAGAGCATCTGGACTGCCTATATCAGGTCCTTTATTGTGTGAAAAAGCATTATATTTTAATAAAAAACTTGGAGGGGATTCATCATGTGGCAAGTAGTGGATGGATGAGAAACTTTAAATCACGCCATGGGATTCGACAAATTGAGATTCATGGAGAAAAGTTGAGTGCAAATACCACTGCAGCAGAATCGTTTTCTCATAATGTCCAGAAATACATCAAAGAAAACAAATTTGACATGGATTTCATCTACAATGCAGATGAAACGGGCCTCAACTGGAAAGCTTTACCATCGAAGTCCTTGGTGTCTCAACGTGAGGCAGCAGCTCCAGGATACAAATTAAGTAAAGACCGAGTAACAGTTATGGTATTCTGGATATCAAATACTTTCGGATGATGAAATAGTTCGTAACTTATTTGAAGAAGATGAAACTGAAGAAGAGGAAAATGAAACTGACGATTTGACTGAAGGTGAAAATGGGCCGTCTCATTCTGAAGCTTTTGATGCAATGGATTTGGCGTTTAAATGGTTTGAGAGACAAGAAGAATCAAACACCACTCAATTGTTGCAATTAAGAAGATTGAGAGACCTAGCTGCTCTAAAGAGAAAGTCAACTATGAAGCAAACTAAAATATCATCATTTTTCAAAATAAAATAAATTATGTGCCAAGTCAGCTTTTTTTTTGGTTTTAAATTATGTCACGTATGTACTTTAATTAAAGCTTATTTTGTTTCAGTTGAATATCTAATAAAATTACATATTTGTTTATGGTTACGACTTACGTGTGTTTATAACTTTTGATATATCATATGTCAATCATCCAGATATTTGCTTATCCGGACCACCCTTGACATTAATTAGTCCGGATAATTGGAGTTCTACTGTATATTGTTTCAACAGCAGTTGAAAGATATTAAAAATACATAGGCATACATTTTTTTTATAAACATTTAACATGAATTTTGACAAAATTTAAAAATGTGTAAAATGTACAACTTTCATAACTAAGGATTGAAAACTTAAAACAAGGTTCTACTTAAATACAAAAATAATATGTTATTATATAATATAAGTATATTATTATCCTCTATAATATAATCAAATATTATTATCTATTATAGTCTATAATATTATAGGCTGACCATGTTCGCTCAGAACCATTTTTAGTACATCATTGAATTCAAATTTAACATCCATTATAGTGACCCATTTGTAACGTATTATTCAGCAGAAAGACACCTACATGTCCAGCTTTTTTTTATTGTTACTATTTAAACATTTTTAAATTTGCTAAATCTAAGTTTGTTTGGCTTTAACATAATTTGGATTGGGTTTGGCTATAGGTAAATAAATAAATAAAAATATATGTTTATAAATTACTTGCATATCCAGAGTGTCGTGAGATAATATAATATGAAATATATTATAAATTCAATTTTTTTATTACTTACAGAGATAAGGACTACAAATATTTTATTTTTTAGTAAAAAGTTAAAAAATTAGTATAGCCTCCCGGGACACCCTGTATATAGAGATTCATTTTTATTTATAGTATAATACTAATAAAAAACATAAACAACATTATAAAATGACTAAAATACGATACTCGACTCCAAGGAGCAAAAGATTCTTGGTAGGTGATACTGTAAGAGTTGCCTACAGACATATCAACTATTGAACCAAGATAAGCTAAATGTATAATGTTTAAAATAGTAAACATAATGTTAATACTCCAAAAGTACCAATTATTTTGGTTTAAGCTACTTAAGTATGTTTTTGAATCATGGTGGGGATATTTGTTTTTAGCATAATAAGAAAATTTGTTTGGAAATCTTGATGCCAATTTTGTACGCATTTGGTGTTCAACATATGTATAAGCAGCAAGAGAAAGTAATACAGCTGATAAACGCCGTTCTAAGCCATGTAATAGTGAGCTCACTAAATATGTTGTTCCAACAGCAATTATTCTGTTTCTATGTTTTTTATTTTTATTGCCATATTTCAGTACTTCTTCAAATACATCTAAATAAATAAATAACAAATATATTATGTTAAAATTAATTTACATATTAATAACAAAATATTTATTAGTAACTTACATTTTTTTAACCAATAGTGCATTGGTGCGTTCCAATGTATGACGACATGTAGAAGAGATCGTGGCCATTCCATAATTAATGGACGGGTTACTAATATTTCACTGTTGTATTCATGGTGGTACCCACAAACAGTTGCAAATACTGTAGATGCATAGGCTACAAAATAATGACCAGTACGGAACTCCAAAGCTTGTTTGTACATAGTTAGAAAAATGTTAATAATTGAATTGCTGCAACACAGAATAATAATAAATTTAAAATTAAATATATATATTGAATAAAATAAATCAAACCTTTTATTATTGGTTGACAAATATTGGCTGAACAGCCAATCCACAACACAAATTGATAAAACAAAGCAAAGCAACGAAATTATTACTTTCCATATCAAACGACAGACTTTGGTCTTGTTCTTAAATGAAAAATAAGGTATACAATATAATTTAATATTTAAGTAAAATAAATGAATGTATTACCCAATAAACAGATAGAGAAAACGCATTTGAGTATTCTTGAAATGTTAAAAATGGTCCCAGATAAACAGTTCCTGCGCACATCATGTAACCTGTATACTGAGGAACTGAAGGAAACGTATATAATTTATTTGATTGAATATCAAATAATATTGCCATTGCTTTCATTGACATTAGCATATGAGCACTTTTGGTTTTTTGCCATTTTGAATCATTTGTAAAACATTCACTGTAAACATTTAAATTTCTAATGATTTCTACTTATGAAGATGTTATTGCACCATTTGTTTTCTCTCTCTGACCTACAACCAGCATAGCCTATTTGCATTCACTACAGCCAATCTTATGTTGTTAGTTTTAATATTACAGTAAACTTGCATTCTATCAAAATACAAGGTAAAAAAATTATCAATTATTCAATATTGGCTTTTTATACTTCAATTTTTATGTAAGGTATAAGTTGGTACAAAATATTTAAATTAAAAAATGTTAATACATCGCAGAATAATTGAAATACTCTAATAGTACAGTAGAAAATGTTCTGAACTTTAAGTTTGATAATAGGTAAATTCACTCTAATATTAAACTAATTACACAAAATTGATTCTGCTGAACGAAAATTTGAATGTTAAACGTACTTCAATGTTGTGTATTGGCCGGAGAGAGAAAATAAATAGTGAGCTAAAATCATCTTGAGACTAAAATATAGATTTTTAGTATAATTTACTAATATTTAATATCATATATTATTCTAAAATTGTGCACCATTTTTTTTAAATTCATTAGAGAAAACATATAAATAAGTACTTTTATTTTAATTATGATCTTAGCATTTAAAACAATTTATAATTTGAATAGTCAGTTTGTATATTAACTAGATATTAATGGTTTTATAGGTTAAACTAGCTACTATACTCTGTTTCAAAATAGAATACACAGGGCAACGAGAATTTCCTACATAATGGCATAGCTGACCGTTAGAAGGGGAAAAAAGGGCAAAGACCCAGTGTATTCTACTCTAAATCCGAGTATATACTTATATGCATTAAAAATAAGTTATTCAATTTCAAATTAAGTATACATACCATATAATAAATGTACTTAAAATCTAATATATAATATATTTATTAATTAATGATTTGTTATGTGTTATAATATATATTTAAATAAATACTAACTCACCGATAGAATAATGTAAACAGGATTATAATAGAGAATACAATAGAGGAATGATGTTTTAAAGTCAATATACATATTATAGACACTATGTAACAGAACATAGGGTACAACACAATTTGTAGCAATAATTGATATAAGTCTCCATCTTCATGAAATAAAATTAACGGTAGAACACCACATATGGCACACACTGTGTGTAAGACTGCTTCAGGAACCACTTTAATTTTATTGCCTGAAACCGTGTTATGTATAAGAACTTGTTGAAAAATAGTTTTAACATAATATGTTTTGCTTACATATAACAATGAATAATCTGAAAAATATGCATAGAATAAGGGTAGTTCCGAGTAGATTTCCAGTACTCCAAACAGCAGGCATAACACATTGAGAGCACAACTGGCGAAAAGTTAGATTGCTCCAAAATGAAGTTTCACTTTGAATTTCTGAATTTATATTTGGCTGATAATACTGACTTTCATCTTCTAACTGATCATCGTACAGCTCGTAGTAATCTGATTTTGTGAATTTTTAATTAAAACTATTCTCATTAAATACCTATGTTTACTTTATAATAATAATAATACAATACCCTCTGGATAGTAGTCTCCGGCGTAGTTGTTACCACCGTAAGACAACGAAAACTGTTGCCGGTCCATATAGTAGATTATAATACTCTTATAAACATAATATATAATAAAAAAACTAACATTGAAGTCTATTTGTGTTCTATACCGTTAGAAATCCATTTTAAAAACTAGAAGCCTGGAAGATTTTTTTTACATTGTTACTAGTTATTGCTGGTTTTATTTTAAGTTTAAAATAATTAAATGTATAATTTAAATTCCAGACGGCCAGTAATTTATTATCATTTATATAGTTATATCTATTATCTACCGTCGTCCGTTCTTATTGTAACCATAAACAAACCTAACTTAACCAAACTTAGTAACGTACTTTTATGGCTATAGTTTATGATTGCAACCACGGACTAAGATATAAGATATAAGATACGTATATCAGAGTCCGTGATTGTAACCAAGAAGTCTTATTAATATTCCATGATATATTATTATATATTCTTCATTGGTTATAATAGACATTAGACAGTATCAACCCTCAATCAGATCATGGCAGAGTATGACAGTATTGTCAAATTAATTGGTATACAGTTTTTTAAATCATAATATTATTATTTATTATTATGTCATATCACTAAATCGACTATCGACTATCAAGAGAAAAATATGTAGTCATATTATGTGATATGACAAAAATATTAATAACAATAACAATAATAATAATAATAATAATAATAACAATATATTATGATTTATGAAACTAAACTATAATCTATATTCTATATAACGCATTAGCACGAGTCACGAACTGCCTAAACGTACCTAATATAAATTATGAATTAATAATATAATATATAATAAATAAATTATATATTAATATAATATTAATTAGGTATTATTACGTTTACGTATTTACAATATTATGTACCTATTCATTTCGAGGCACGGTGGATTGATATTATTAATTAAGATAATATACGTATTGTTATAGGTAGTGATAACGAGTTGTTAAATTACTATACTTACATATTTTAATTATTTATGCTTTGATCACGGTTAAAGATCACGGTTTAGTATATCTTAAACCGTTGCTTTGATAAAATGTAGTTAATTTGTATGAATATGTATGTTATCATTGTGTGTGCATGCGTAGTGTTACAAGTTATACGATTTATAACAGGCCATGGTTCAAAATTGCTCACATTTTTTAAAATTGTAAAAACGTAATTTCAGGTAACTACTACAAGCTATCACAGGTTACAACTTACAGCTTGTCGTAATTGAAATAAAAATCCTCCTAGGAAGAATCACGGAAGTACCTATATCTACGGTATATATAATATACCTCTACGACCTACTCGATTCAATGATTTGATAATTATTAATTTTATCAAAGAAAAATTTGTTTTCACCTCCCATAGGCTATAACGTCTTTTACAGGAGTAATAAAACTCGATATTACCTATCATTATTTTACAGAACTATAGGTACATTACAAAAAAATAAATAATGTTATAGCCACGATGTAGAGAAGAATATTCTCTACATCTTGATTATAGCCTATAGCCAATGATATTACCTACTTATTATAGTTATTGATATTGATAATGTTTTACGATCTAAATATTCTAAAATATTTTTATTTTGTTTATTAAGAGTACGCCACCCAGATATTTGTTGTTTCCGTCTTACAAGTGCGTAACACAGCAAATTTAAGCTCAGTAGATCACGTTTAGTTCCGTTACTTAAAATATTAGAGTGAATTGACTGTGAGATATCGATGGATAATGTTCTCATCATCAAGTTTCATGATAGGTTGATTCACTCTAATTTTTAAACTAACGGAGTAGTTGATTGTAAATTTTGTATGTTACGCACTTGTAAGACGGAGACAACAAATATCCGTGTTGGTGGCTTAAACATTTTACTGGACAAACCCTTTAAATTCAGAAACATATATTATAACAATGATCTAGATTCTAGAACAATCAAAAAGAAAAAAATACACTCAATAGTATTTTTGTTTAGATTAAAAATATGTAAAAGTAGGTAATTTAAATATTATTCAATATTTATTTTCAACATAGGTAATAAGTAATATTTAATAATATTATACAGTTCAGTTTCTTAAAAAATTTAAATATGTAGGCTTGTTGTTATTTTGGGAATTGATTTATTGGTAGCCCGTACATCGTTTTTATATATTATCATACTGGTATTTTGTTACTTTACCGGTAACACTTTTATTACAATTTTTTTTTTTAGACTTATATAGTTAACTATACAAAAAACGATGGTGAAAACTCGTTGAAGTTCATAAGTTTCAAAAAAAATAATATCTAATACCAAGTCAAATTAATTTTTATGAGCGTTTGAAGTTCATATTTTTACAACATTGGATATTCACTCGATTTCTCATGTAGCGATTTTCTTATTTAGTTGTACCTAATTCAAAAATGAATAACTATGTAGATACTTGAAAATTTCACCGAATGTTTATATAAGCATTTTCTATACACCATACAATTTTGAAAATATTTTGACTCTTTTTGAGCTTTTTACGGACCATTTCAAATTTCAATTTTTTTAATTTTTTTTTTATATAAATACCAATAAGTTTTTATTTTTTGGGCCAAAAATCATGAAAATTTAATACAAAGCTCCTGATATATTGTTACAATAGAAATTGAAAAATATTAAAAATACATAGGCATACATTTTTTTTATAAGCATTTAAAGTTTAAATTTTGACAAAATTCATAAAAATCTCGAAAATTATCAATCATTGTAATCAAACAATTATAAAATGTTCAGTTTTTATAACTAAGGATTGAAAATTCAAAACAAAGATTCTAATAAATAGTACAATAGTACATACTGTAATCAAAAATCTAAAAAATATATAAACACAGTTATTTTTTACAGACATTTTAAGTTTAAATTTGGACGAAATTACATATTAAAATCAATTTTAACGAGTAAAACTATATATTATTATAATATTTTTCTAGCACCACTTATAATTTTAGGTTAATAATTAAATAATATGAATAATATTAATTCAACTTACCAGCTACTGTATAATAACAATATCAATATAATTTAAAATATCCTAGGCTGACATACCGTCTCCGCTCAGAATCGTTTTTCATATACAATGATATTGTATCATTGAATTCAAATTTAATACCGTCCATTATACAGTGATCTACTTGTAACCTACTGTACAGCGGAGCGACATCCACTTGACCCCCTTTTTTTTTGTTAAGTTCCCTATTATTTATTATAGTCGTTATATGGACTGATTTTGTGATTTATTTTTAAAAAAGTAACTTTATTTGTAGAGTTCTTTTTTCGAATGAAAAAGTAACGTAACGTGATAAAAATAATGCCGGTTAACACGAATGTAATCAAATAAAAATATTCTATGTAATGAGTAATGTAATTGTATAGATTATCAAAATTAATTTACCCAACACTTTAACATAACTATAGGTAATTTTGTTGAGAGATTTAGCCGCCAAAATATGTTTTTGCCCTCCAAATAATAATATAATGGCAAATTAAAGAGTCATTTATGATTTATTCGTTATAGAAACTCGAAGTTGGAACTATTTAATAGTTTTTTTTTAATATTTATTTTTTAATTTGGTTCTTTATACAGTGTACTTTGTGTTATTGTAGTTCTTTATACTTTTTTATACTTTGAGATTTAGGAAGGAAAATTTTGTTTATAGGTGCGGTTGCCATTAGTTATTCGTGTGGATGAGGTAAAAGAATCCATCAAATTGTCACTTTTAAGGTTTAGAAGTAAAGAAATTACATCTTAAAACAAATAAGTGAGTTGAATGTATGTTTGTAGATATATATAAGTAGGTTCTCAAAAACTATTAAACAGATTTTGTGAAAATGTCAAATTGTTCTTAGAGATACCAGGAAAGATTAAAGAGTGGTTTGAACCACGTTCGATTTATACCAGGTGCTATAACCAATCAACCACAAATTGTCCATCTTGGGCGATATAGTTCGCAAAGCGATGCAAATTTGTCTGTGAACTGAGGTACGTAGGTACCTATACCTACACAAAAACCAAAATACGCTTATTTAATCAAAACTTTGTGTTTTTTAATTTTTTTCAATGGAAAAATCGGGTTACACAACTAAAATTGGATGTTTGTTCATCCGAAGTTAATAGCCCCAAAAAACGGCAGGATGGTTTTCGATAAAAGTTATATCAATAGATTATTTGAGACTTGGAGGGTGTTAATAGCTCGATTTTTCAATTTCCATAGGCTATAGCTCAGGATATGTAAAGGGTAGCTAAAAAATGATTTTTTTTCGGTAACGAAGAAAGAACATTTTTTTGTGTATCTAAATGGTTGTAATTGGTTAAATATTATACAAAATATTAATATTATAATTATAAGAAATATGGTACATTCATTTTGTACAATTATTTTTATTAAAAAATAAAGCCGAGGGACGGCTATATAAATATATAATCCTATTATGTTGATGTCACATTACTATGCATTATGTTTACATACCGATGTCCTATACCATATAATTGTATCTAAAATGTACAAGGCACTGGCCTAAAACCTAGTCAAGGACAGCGGCCCACTGTAGAACAGTACACAGTGTACTTAGTTGTCAGGATAGTAGACCACTGGGCTAGACTGCAACTGATAGTTAATAACAATAATATGCTAGAAATATATACTATTATAATTTATAATATTACTAAATAAAAATGCAATTTTTTTGTAAAAAAAATAAATCAACTTACCGAAATACTAATATGGTATAATAAGTTACTTTAATAGCAATATCATACATCTTATTATGAAATATATTTGCTATAGATTATAGACGATTTCAGAATCTTTTTTACGTAACAATGACCATTGAATTAAAATGTAATACATCCATTAAAGTGAACCAATCGACACCTAATTACTATACAGCAGAGCGATACCCATTTTCCACATTTTTATTATTGCTTTATGTATTATTTTAATAAGTAGGTATTGTGCACCTAGTAGATGTAGGTACCTTTTAAACAGCTTCATCGGGATTCTTGGTCAGATTTAAATTGTAATTACATTTGGATGCATAACTGCGTTTGAGTGTATGTGTACCAGTGTACTATGCAGTATATTGTATATTATAATAAATATGTTATTTTTTAAGCACTCTGTGCAATATACCCATTTTCGAATAAATTAGTTATAAATACCTATGGTTATACGGCGTCATAATAGTCCTAGCCATAATATATCTATGTTGTATTTTATAATGTGTTCATAAATCATATTATTATTATTGTGTTCATGGATCATATTGTTTAGTGCAACTTTCAATATGAATTAATAGCTTAAATAGTTTATAGATAGTTCATAATAGTCTTTAAATTAAGCCCATAATATCGGGTGGAACTGTTTTCGCCCAAATTACCTTTTTTACTCAAACTCAAAAAAGAATGATTTGGTTTTCACCCTAAGAAATATTATTTAAAGGTAACGAAAAAACACTGTGGTTACCACTGTATTTTTTTTTTTTTAATATCCTTGTTAACTGTTAAGTAGGTACTACATATTATAGGTACTTAGGTAGATAGCCAGTTAGGTATGTCATATAGGTAGTCGCTATCCGATAGATACCTGCCTACCTCAGTACTTCACTTCATATTATTACTTGATAGTTAAACAATAGCTTATTGTATTAATAAAAGTTGTTTATATTTCAGAACAAAAATTATAAACAAACAGATATTTTTATTATTTTGAATTCTGCTAATATAATACTAACGTCCAAATAGGTATCAGATATGAACATACGAGTATATCAATATTTTTTACGGATTTTATTTATATTGTTTAATAAACATTTTATAAGATTCTTATTTTATTTATAACTAGTACAATAGTATCTGTACATGACTAAAGTTTTTACGAAATACAAATACATTACACATGTGTATTATTATTCTACAAATACATTTTAACGATAATTATTTTGAATTTAAACCAATGTCTGCATTTGTTATATCTTGTTGCATTAAATAGTATTGATGGCGGTCATTATTGCCGTTTTCGCGACGCGTCGTAAACAACATGTCGTACAAGTCTTTTGAATTTCTTATAGCAGCCGGTTTATATTGTAATTTATAAGCCTCCTCGTCTTCTCTGTTTATAATATTGTTAAGCATGCGTTGATGGTCGATGTACTGTTGTAACCTTGGTGTTGTGATGGCGGATGGGTTGACTGGAAACACAGGTTTCCTTTTTCCAAACCTAATTTTAGACAGTAAGTTTTGATAAATTTAATTATTTATCATATTTTGATAATTCTGTAGCTTTTCTTAATAACATTTAGGTAATTTGAACTCTTGTTTTTACAATTTAAGGAAACACAATAAAATGGTAGGTATATTGTGAGTATTTTAATTGTTTTGTGGGTTTGATACGATTGAGGTAAGTTTTTAACACATTTAATTATTAGTAGGTATATATTATGTTTAAATTAAAATATAAGAAATAATTTTTATCTTTACTTTACAAAGTATGAAATTAAATAAAATAGTTTTATAATTGAAGGCATTGTGATATGAGTCAAACAAATTGTAATTACGATATTTAGTTTTTGGATTTAATTGATACTATCGTTTCATCTATATATAATAAATTAGTTCATCTCAAAAAAAATTTCTGTTAAAATCAAAATAATATGTATAGGTATTCGTTTAATTAAATAAAGGTATGAATGAACTTACCTTGGGCGAGAAACTACCGCCAAGTACTGTCCTAACTGGTCTAGGTATGAACGCAATTCATCTGGTGAACCGAAAGTTTTAGGCCGTGTAGGCCGAGCTATGCTTTCCACTTCAGAAGACGTCACGGGATGACAGCAACACGTTGTAGCCAAGACCATCAAATAGATGACAAATCCAATGTAGACCACAATTCTGACCATGTTAGAATTATTATTTTGATGCATGGATAAAACGTTAGATGTAATTTATGTAACCACGTCTGAAAAAATTATAATAGTGCATTTTTAAACAAATATATATTCTACATTACAAAAAACAAATATTGTGACATAAACGGAATCTCTTATTATGAAATATAAATTACTTTTCAATTGAAAAATTTAAATAGCTCTGCATGATTAGATGATAACATAAATAATAATACCTAGGCAGTAAAATATAATATATTAAATTATAGCATGGGTTAGTTACAAGATGTCAAGATGTTGTAATAGGGGCATCATTAAAAAAAGGAAACCTTTAAAATCGTAAAGTTTACAAAATGTCATACAATATTATAAATAAAATATTAATCAATTTATTAATTTTTAATTTTTTTTTAACAACTGAATACAATTATAAATATTCATAACAAGAAATATTTAGTTAGCATTGGTTTGGTGATAGGTGTGTGTTGGTCCTAGAAATGTATTTGTACTTTTTAAAATGTTATTTAAATGTTTATATTAAATAAACCAACTACCAAAGTCTGTGTTAATTATTTTTAGTTGTTGTTGGATTTTGATTGTTGTTTTTCTGTAGTATTTGTATCTACTGACGTAGGTACATTGTCTTATTGTGAGATGAAATAGTACTTGAAGTTCTACGCAGAATGGTTTCGGTAAGTATTTATAATTGAAAAAGAGAAATATACAAATCTATTTTTAAATTACAAATTTAATTTTAATTTTTGCAATTAAATAATTAGCTGTATTGTTGTTTTATATTTAAAAAGAACTTGGTAAAGTAAAATAAAGTAAAATTAAGTTGTATATAACTTTTAACTACCTAATTATGATATAAACTTTTTAACTATAATATTCTTATTTCACTTGAAAAATTACTATCATAATGAAAATAACAATTGTAAGTTGGCTAGTACTGTAATCTGTATTAAAATATAAAAATAATAAGCTAAAAAATTCTAGACAAATATAATTGTAGAAAAAAGCTCTTTACGTGAGTACAAAACGATTGTAGAAGAACATATTATATAGAGTGTATAGGTACCAAATTATTTTTACTTCATTTTGAGAGTAACCCATTGGAACTTTTATTAAATTGACATGTGATTTTCTTTCTTCAGTATAAAATATCAGAAGGTAGGTGCAAACCAATTTAGTTTATTAACTACTATTTTGCGAGCACTTAGAATTAGTCAACCGTATTTAAAAGTAAACTGTAAAATTCAACAATGGTTATTAGTTATTCCTCTTTTCAAATGATCTTATTTCTCTTTTATTTTAAAATATATATGCATATATGATACATATTTTTAAATGACATATTACAATTTCCTATACGCTATACATCTTTGATTATTTTAATATATGAATACCTTCCATCTTCAATAAATTACTAATATCTATTAATAGATTAATCCATTTAATGTAAAAAACCGGCCAAGTCCGGTAAATTGTATATTATACCTACATTGCCTGTATTAGAAACGTATGGAAAAAAGCCACTAAAATATTTTATACTTAAGAATGTTTTTTAATATAATTAAATAATAGGAATTTATTAGTATTTTTAATTATTATGAAGCTTATTTGGCCCACCGACTATAATCAACGGATACATTATAAATGTAACAATACATTATAGGCTTTTTTACGAGTATTTTATTTTATTATTATGAACACAGTACTTACTATTTACTATTGTTCTAAATTAATTTTTTTAACTACATACTAAATACTATCTAGCTTAAGTGTGATAGCATTAGTAAGTACCTATGGGTACTTATTAAAATATTATTAATATATTTAATACATTAAGATAATTATCGCTACTTAGTTTAGAAAAATGCGCGAGAACAGGTTTGTAAGGTATGTTAAAAAATTCACATTTTTAAAAATTTCCTGTACACTAAAATCATGTTTTTAAATTTTATTTTAAAAAGCGTTCAAGAAATTAGTGGTCCATACAACAACAATATATGGCAGCGTTGTGTGAAAGTTAAAAATGCATAGGGGGCGCCATTCGAGACTGTTAAAAGTGTACGTATAGTGATTACATAATAATCCCGAGAAAGAAATACAATTAAAACATGTCAACAACGACCAATACGTGCCAGAATAACAAATTAGTATGGTGACGCTGCAAACCAGATCAGATTTTTAGTATCGACATAGTTTTTTAAAATGGAAAGTTCTTGTATGAATTAGTATGAGGTGTATAAAATGAGCTCAACTCAGACTAAAAATATATATTTTAGTTTGTGTCTAAACTCCAGTGATCTGCAAGTATCACGTAAATGAAAATAATAATAAAATATTCCCGGTTGGATTGAAAAATTTAATAATTTCATATGAGGTAAAGTTATTTGGTTTTTAAAAATAATAAAAAAATAACAATTATTTTTACAATACTCAATATTTTTTTCGTTTTAAAATAATACTCGTAGGTGCATATGTATTATTATACTAGATGTTGTTGTTTTTAAATTAACATTAGATCTTTTTTATGATCCCAAGTGAGCAAAAAACGTTGTATTATAGTTAAATAATAATAAAAACATTTTCGTGAATGAAAATAATAGTAGAAATAACAAGTCATTTTTACCAGTGATCAATTCAAATTCACGGTAATTTTTTTTGAAATAAATTACCTATTATTTTTAGTAAATTAACTAAAAAAAATATATTCCTTAAACGGTTTGGTAATACCAATATAATTTAATATTTGTTTAAAACCATTAACACTGTAGGATTCATAGGAAATATTAGTGTTTTAAACTTTTAATTTTGTTATAAATTTGTTTTTATGAAATTTAACCTGTACAATAAAGCAAATTTTTGAATAACGTACCTTCTTACTATACTATTTAGGATACAAGTATCCTAATTAAATAAATTAACATTAATATTAAAATATGATTATG
Organism: Nasonovia ribisnigri; assembly: GCA_027563435.1. Lineage (NCBI taxonomy): Eukaryota > Metazoa > Arthropoda > Insecta > Hemiptera > Aphididae > Nasonovia > Nasonovia ribisnigri. Next base: position 682,565 of record JANEHU010004926.1, on the reverse strand, counting down.
GTATTATATAATTTACTATTTACATAGATTATATTGTAGAAAATATAAGGTGATTCTTTTAGAGGTAAACAACCATTTCATGGAAAATAATTTACGTTTTATTATATATTTTTTTATATCATATAATGACATGTTTCAAAAAAAATTAATTTTAATAGTTTAAAATTTTTACTTTTTAAATGACATCATATAAATAAAAAAAATCTCTTAAATATCTATAAATAAAACAAAAAGAGTCGAGATATTATTTTAAAAATGTATTTGCATATCCAATATATGATAATATAAATATTTGTTGAAAATGTTATGTCTCTACTCCAGTAAAAAAAAAAAAAAACTGATCATCGTAAAACCATTGAAGGGTTGTAGATTCGTATTTAAATATATATTTTCCGTACATAGGTAGTAGTTACCCAATAGTTTTATAAAAAGTTTTAAGTACAGCAAATAAATATATACTGACAATATTTTCTTAAGATTAGGTTTTATTGTTATAGGTTTATCTTCAAATTATAATATGTGACAATTTGATCTTAAATAAAGGCTATTTCAAGTTGTCTATAATTTAAAATATAAATTTTATTTAAAATTAATCTAACAAAAATGTAATTAATTTTAACGGATAAATTAAAAATAATTGTACATTTTATAAAGACGTTGGTACAAACTAAAATTAGTAAAAATGAATCTTTTATTTGAGTACCTAATATAAATATACTTTGTTAAATTAAAGTGTTTTTTTAATAATAATAAAAAAAGAAACTTAAGAAATGCTAAATTTAGTTTTTGAATTAAACATAACTTGCGTTGTCTATTAGTTGTTACAAGTTGAAATTGTATTTTTATCATAATATATTTGTTATTTTTAAGTATGATAAACAAAAAAATATTAAGATTTAGGAAATTTTTAGTTTTTTTTATTGTAATCAAAGGATAAAAACTTTCACAATTTATATTTAAAATTCAATAAAAGAAATGAAACGCAATAAATATTTTTTGTATTATTATGCTAGAGTAACATACTATAGTCTGTAACATAAACTTTTTCAATAAATTGGTTGTGTTGAAATATATAAATAATAATAGTAATTTGTATATAATTTTTTAATTACGTAACTTAAATTTAGTTAAAAATGACTTCTAACTAAAAATTGTAATTTTGATAAAACTGAAGGCTAATACAAAATTAGAATCAATATCTTATTTTACATATTATATAGGCAGCTAAATATTTTGGTTGTATATCATCATTCAGTTATTGTCATTAAGTGTCATTAAGATTTTACATATTATTGCTCATTAAGTGCAGCGTATTTTTAATTATTATTATTTATTAAACTGTAAATACATAAAACAATAAAATCAAATAAATATTACATTTAAATTTAAGTAAATAAATAAATACCTTACATAGTTACATGGTTAATAATTTATATAATACCTATAATATAAGCATGCATTAGTAAACATAAGTAGAATATATTTTTTTACTTTATAGAATTGTTTTATCTTTTGTGTACAAAACCTAGTATTGTAAATTGTAGTTATTTTTAACGGTATAATTGTTTAGCATAAACATATTAAATATGTATATTTATTTTATAATTTTAATGTGTACCAAAATTATCCTCTAAAAAATATAAATTTAATCTGATTAGGTACTGATGAAGTGTTAAATATACATTTCATTAATTATATATTTCAAATTAGAAGATCTACGTAGACTACCAAAACATTGTATTCTATAATATATAAACTTAAATACTAATTAATAATTATGAATAAATTAAAAAAATAATGCAATTAGTTATGAAGTTATAAGGTAGTATGCAATAATATACGTTAATATATAGCTCATAGCCATATAAGCATTTTATATTAAGATTACCTATATTATAATTATGTATTAAATAGTAATTACTGTATTAAATAATGTTGTTTAATTTCTACAAATTCAAATATAATAATATAATGAAAATTCTAAATATTTTATTAAAATAGTTCAATTTTAATTAGTTACTTTTTATTACCTAGGTTCTTTAATTCTCTACCATATATGAAATTATCATTCCCTATTTGATTTTTAATTTTTATAATATTATTTTATAATATTGTCAAGAAGTTATTGTTGCTATAATTATTCGTATTTGTAAATTTTACTCATTAATGTAAATATTATTTGTCATTTAACTTCTGTCCGTTATGTGCATATTCAGAATTGGACCTGCCTGTTTTATTTCAATAAATAAATAAATTGGCACATCACTGTTTCTTATACAATTTTTATGAATATAGTTAAATAAGAAATTAAATTATTAAACCTAAAAAGCCATAGTAAATTATTAAAAACATGATAAAAATATTTAAACTATATTATTATATTACATCATATTATTTATTACTATACTAGGTAATTTTTCATACTTACATTTAGGTAGAATTTGAGTAGGTACCTTTGTAGATATTGTTGTTAAAATAGTAAATATATATTGACGTTTTTTTTAATAAGTACCTATTGAAAAGTGTCAACGCTGCTGACGGTGGTACAGGAAAAGATGGTTTTCAGTGACGACTTGGGTTTATATACCCTTTTGGGTCCGTGTATACACAGCCACACACATACACCCACGTACATAAATGGGCGCTCCGAGTGTTCGATGGCGATCCTACGAGGGGTTTTGCAACAAGTCTCTCCACCCATAATAATATATAACATGTATATTGTTTTATCGTATATACTATATAACGTTTTATCATATATATATTTGTGTAATATCAAGAGATCGATTTTATTGGAGTAAAAATATAAAATAAAACTAAACCACTTTTTTTTAATACCATACATTTGAAAGCAACAATAAAATATATTGTGTATATTATGCTGTATTAAATAATGATAATTCTTCAACAATAATAATAATTATTCAACTCTTTGGTTTACAGCGTTTACAATGCGGCCGTGGAACAAAGTAGTGTGAGATGTTTTGATATTTTGTTAGTATATATTTTGTTTAAGAACTATCGACTTATATTGATGCATATGTAGGTACTCGTATATATGGTTTACGTTAATATATTTGGTATTTCGGCAAAACGACTTAGGTATATATGCAGTATATCAATTCATATTATATTAGTAGGTACCTATGTATAAATAATATTTATTGTTTATTGTGATAACAAAAGTCATACTAAAATGATCGTAACCTCCGTCTTATACAGGTTCTATAGTCTATAGGAACACTCTTTATAGGCTATAATCTTTTACAGCGAAATATATAAATAATTTGTAATCTTTACAATAAGTTCGTAATAGTAGGTATCTATAGAATTAAGAATTTAGCTGAGATACGTATAGGTATTATAAACAATTGGTGAATTCAAAATATTAAGACAAACAAACACAGTATAATATAATAATAAACACAAAAATAATATAATGTATTAATGTGTACTTTATATTATATTAGTATACTACACATACCTACATCTGGCGTAATTTATCGTTTCTGAACTTAAAACATTACTGAGACACATCCTATTGTTTTGAACGTCTACATGGTACTTCATGCAAGAATAATAATATATACCTACCTATGGTAGCTTTTGAATAAACTAATATTGGAGCAGGACTACTTGTTCTGAAAGAGATTGCTGATATTTTAAAGACCATTTTTATTATGTTTATTTAAACAATGTTATACTAATTTTTGCCAAATACATTGAATTTATTAAATTATTAATTATTATAATATTATATCATCATTGGCCATTTCTATTAACATATTATATTATAATGTAATTGATGCGTTAAATTCAATACCGCAGTATTTTTAATTTTTTCCCAAAACATATAGTATTATCTAGATTGTACCTATATTATTGTTATTGCGAGACGTATCTTATAGAACTACATATGTGAATAATATCGTAGTATAAATGGATTAAAATTAGTCAAAATATTTAAAAAATGTCATTGAGTAAAAAAATAATTTGATAGTGAAAAGTTTCAATATTTTCTTAATTACAATAGGTAGGCTTAATTAATAAAACCGTTAGAGGAAAAATCGTTATTTTTCGTTTAAATTACCGATATTGTCATTATTGGAACTTTGAGTAAACTAAAATACTGTGTCTATGAATACGTTCAATATTTTTTAATTGCTATATAATTCCAACTATAACTTTGTAATAAATTGTTAAGTTTACCAAAAAAAAAAAAATTTTATCAATATTTTATAAGAAATAGATTAAAAATGTAAATTGGACTTAAAATATTAGACTAAATAATTTGAAAACTTCATTGTGTAGAAAATGATAGTTGAAGTAATAATAAATGATTTCAAGATATTCAAGGAAAAAGTTGTTATTATTCGTATAAATATCCAATTTTGTCAAATTTTCAACATCAAATTACAGTAAAAATTCATAGTATTGTCAATATTTTTAAATTTGAATGGAAAAAATTCCTAAGTCTCTGCGTTAAGCGCTTTTAAAATGTTATCAAAACTTTAACTAAATTGAACTAAAAACGCTTATAAAAATAGTAACTATGTATTTTATATTATTTTCAACTGACGTAAGAACAACTTATGAGGAACGTTATATTACAATTTTAAACTTGTTGATGTATAACTAAAAATTGAAAAAACTTTTATTTTTAATGTCTGTGAATAGCACAAAAAGAGCCAACATATTTTTAAAACGATATAATGTTTAGAAAACACTAAAATAATCATAAATATAAGATTTAAAGATCAAAATTGCATGTGTCTATGATTATTCAATTTTGAATTACAACAAATAAAACAAAATTGATTTTACCCACCTTTTGAGATAACATTTTTGTTCCAAAAAGTAATATTAAAAAAAAAAATAATAATAAAAAAATACACATTATTGGAACACCAATACATTCCTTGGTTCATTCTGTCTTAAAATATAAAATAAATAATTGCATATAAATCTTATTATCTTAATCTTTTTAATGACATGTTATCAAATCGTCATTATATTATCACCATAATATACACCAGAATAATAATAATAATTTTTTATTTTCTTTCACGATAATTAAAATTTATTGGTAGGTGTTGTATATATTATAATATACAAGATATAGCAATTTGTTGTGAAATTGTTTAGAAATTATTATGTTGGAATAGTTAAAAGAGAAATTTAAATTCTTATATATTAATGTAGGTACCTACCTATTATAATTTATATTTTATTGTATTACATACTTAAAAATAAAAATATTATTTACGAATATCTACTAGTTATAAGCTTCCTTATTTATTTATATCTATAACTTCTACTGATTTATATTGATATTATACTGTTTCTACCTCTATCATAAAAAAAGAAGTTTTTTTAAATAATATATTTGTAGTATATAAAAATGGTTTCAATAATTCCCTTCTATTGAATCGTAAATATTATTTGTACATTATTTTAAGGATATGTGTATTTTTAAGAGTAAAATTGATTGGTGACATTTAAAAATAAATACTTAATAATTTATCATAATTAAATGAATTCACAATAATTTGGTGATGAAAAGGAAATTTAAATTCAGTCGGAAAAAATCATAATAAATCGACCTCGTCAAAATCATTCTCAACCATTTCAAATCTCATATTATTGACTGTTTATAATATATAAAAGTCGAGTATGATATTAACTGTAATATTTATTAAGTTCATCGTTTTAAGTACCTACATTTTTCTTTGGAACTTAATGTACAAAAGTGAATACTAAAAATACAATGAACCAGCCCGTAAATTACAATACCTGATATAATTCTAATGAATGACAAAAATAAGGAAGAAGTGAAATACTCAGTTTAAATGTTTGCACTATTATAGTTTATGTTATAATTATAAAACGTTAAATATTAAACTCAATAGTCTATATTGTATGATTGGTTTTTTGAAAAATAAAAGTATTTTTTTTTTGTGGAAAAAAAAATCTGCTGCGAAATGAGTAATGAAGTATGCACATATTATATATTTCCAGTCGGTTAACTATAATATGTGATTATTTAAATTTGTATAAAAAACTAATGATAATTTATATTTTATTATATGATTACATATGCATGAACATAATGAAGTGAAAAATGTTTTGAAAGTTGATTTTAATTATTACTGTTAAAATAGACTTATAAAAAAATAAACACAACATAAATTATATTTTTTTTAAAAGTGGTTTATTTTGTTTACAGAATGTCACTTCTAAAAATTTAATCGAAACCGACCGTTCATATTGATGCATTTTTTTTAATGGTGTAACTATTTTTAACATTGTGATGTGTGAACTTTAATATATTACAGTGAAAAATATAACCCTTTTATAGGAGGACAACTAGCTAGGACTGTTGTAGCCGAGTGGTTTATTTCGGGCTAAACTGTTTTTACGAACATTTGATGTGTGTGTGGCATTCGCTTGTATATAATTTTATAAATTTACTTTTTAGTTAAAATTTGTTTAGCTTCAATTCAATAAAGCTGTTGTATTAGAACATAGACTTTGTGTTTCAAAAAATTGACTTATATTTAATTTTTTTAATATTAAAAAATTTAGAACAACTATACAGTTTTTCTAATAAGAGTAAGTTTTTTTTAAATGTAGACAAATTATAGATCAGTAAATTTAAATAAAGTTAGTTGAAAGTTCAATGTTTTGGAAATTAGAAAATGTCATATTTATAATTAATTTAAAATACCAATATAAATACTTATGTAGGTTAACTCTTGTAGTTTTAACTAATGTATTTTTTTTAATTGTTGTTAATCAAAAAATTAAAAAGTAAAACTTAAATTTCTACACTCAACACGCCCTACTCGGACAAGTAGTGGTAGTGTAATTATGACGAGAAAAAGCGTGAAATGTACCTACACTGTGATATAATCTAGACACTAGGTATTGCCGTATTGGTCCATGCATATCTTATGTTTGTATTATTATAATAAAAATATAAAAGTGAAAATTATATTCCCACATGTTGGGTGGGTTATTGATGTATGCAGACAACTATTTGGTGTGGCCCATAACCGCGGGCGGAGTGTATCGCGTGTGTCATCATTATCACGTTTGGTGCAGACAATGGCTACAATAATTGACGTAATTAGAGTACATCGAATACAATTACCATTAGATAAAGACATACTTTAGAGAAATAATTTTTTTTTCATATAAATTATTTTACGAATTGTTCAGCATTGCATCAATGTCGTTCCACATATGATATAAGAAGCGTAAAAATAGCGTAACAGCTAAAAGTTTAAAATATCAAATATATTTTTACGCATTAATACCTAATATTATTCCTAAATTTCTAATTTACATCTATAAAAATGATCGCATAAAAATTGTGGAAACCATTATTATAATATGCATATATATTTTTAAATAAATAAATAGTCATAACTTATACATAGGAGTTGTTAATGAATGTTCAATCCGTCACAAAATTAATAGTTATAATAAAAAAAAATGTAAAAATAGTAATTTCTTATAATATTACTAATTAATGATTTATGATTACAGAAAAGAAATTAGGTGCTTAAAAAACAATTCTATATGATAAAATATGAATTATAATTTTTAATTTACTAATTTTCTATACTAATAAATTATTTTACAATGTAATATAGCACTTATTGTATAAGAAAAATGCCTGGAGTTTCTCAGAAATGAACAATTTTATGCATATATGAAAAAAAAGAAAATATGATACCAGCTTATCCAAATGTAGTAGGTATAATGTAAAATTCCACAATCTTATTAGATGCGTTAAAAAAAAAACAGACCTGCAACGTTTTTTTTAAAAATGTATGATTTCAGATTATAATTATACAGTTATTCATCATAAGTCAAACTTTTTTCTTTCTAATCAACGAAAAAGTGTGATCATTCATATTATGTGTATTGGTACATGGGTGTGCATTTTTTTAGCCTTCTACTCTTTCAGTTAAGTACATTTACCATTCATGGAATTCAGGTACTTAAAGTTTTTTACTGTCAGTTTTATATACTTCTATCTCAAATATCAAATAAAAATAAAATAAAATGGAATACCTTGAAGAGTTGAGTTTTTCGAAAACCATACGGAAATGACTTCATTAAAGTTTAGCGTTCGTTCATTTTCCAATCTATAAATAGAATTATTTGATTGTTGAGTATTTTTATATCGCTCCAAAAAAAGACTACGGTGACGATTCTTATGAACGTAAAAGAGCATATAATTATTATTAGGTACACTCAGTAAAATCATATTTATACTTTTCATTAAAAAACTTATTTATTATATTATGTTTAACACAAATAAATTAATCTATTATATTTTAGTAGGGTATAAATGTTATAAATTATAATATATTATATTATCTTGATAAAAAAATTCATAAAACTATTGATTATACATATTACACATATTTATACATAATATTACTATTGTAATATGTATGATCAATGGTAAAACGTAAGTATAACATAATAGTTTTAAAATTACATTTTATTTTATATCTTTACTAATAGACTAAATGCATTTTAATACCATTTTTTTTTTTTTTAGAACTAAATGAAAACCTTTCTGTTTATAGTAGGTGGACCACCTGTGTCTAATTTCCAATCGAAACGGAATGGAACTCTTGTTCAGTTTTAATATAATCAAAAGTGATTTTTTCAAAATAGCACTTACCTATTGTAAAATCAATAAGCTATTCTTAGTAACCACTCGAAAACTAAAATCCACTTTTCTTTTATAGTTCATCTCCTTGCGTTTCATTATGTAAGCTTGGTTTTAAAATAAAGCTCATAATGATGGTGTTAGAAGCTAACAAGTTTTGGCTTATTTGTTATTTTCCTATAAGTTGTACAATGTTATATGTTGTAAAGTTACATAGTCTCTTGAGCCACCCACCTTATTCATATGTGTGGGCATGGATGGGTTGGTGGTAAGTGTAAGATGAGCAGTGGTGTATTGGGTGAATGCTGATTGCTGAATGTAGGTACCTAGTACTACCTACACTGTGCATTGGTGTAATGTTTTCATTTGGATGTAAGATGTAACTGTCATTTGCTAGCATCTAATCTACCTATACTCTTTAGCACTTATAGCATAGGTGGTATTTGGTTTTAATTGTTGAGGGGGGAGGGGGACAAAAACGAATCACAATTTACTCACACATTTAAAACACGATAAGTTTGTTCTCTCAATATTTTTTCTGTGGAGTGGGCATTTGTGCGCTTTTAACCCTCACCCCCCAAATTCCACCTATGACTTATAGTATATAGTAATGCAACTGCAATCTATAACATAATCAATGGTGAACCTACCAAAAACCAATATAAATTATAATTTATAACTGAATACTACTTGATGAATAACTTGATGTTTGGATTCTTACTAATATTTAAGATACTTAAATACATATAATAAGTATGCATAATTTATCTTATAGAAATTTGAAGTATACATTTTGACGAAATAGGATATATAAAATGATTTTTCCTCTAATGATTTTTAGTTACTTTGTTGTAGTACCTATCTAATTAAAAAAATTAGTAACTGTGAAGACTTGCGCAACATATCATCACCACTCAAAATCAACTCTCATTTATGCTATGGATATGGATTTTTCATAGAGTTCAATTTTATCATACACATTACAGTGACAGCAGTATCAGCAGCATACAAAAGAGGGACTACTCGATTTTAATTGTAGAAAATAAATTAAGTATTTTTGAATGTATAGTTTAGAAGGGGTGTGAAGCGGAGGATGAAGCCTCCAACAGCTTTGTTTTAATATTGTTTGTGTGGGTAGGTAGTAGGTATTTTTTGGAATCCATCGCCTCTCCTAATAAAATTTAGTTCAGTGACTCATTCACGTTTATTTTAATGGATGTGAAATTGTTAAGAGGTGGCATCGGGGATATTTTAAGAAATTATATAGTTGCTCCCGCGTCGTCGGTTTTTAAGTGGAAAATAGGATATTAATTGCAATTGTTGATTTACCCTATGATGGTGTGCCAATTTAAAACATCGCTATTCTTATTTTAAAATGATAAATCTAAATACTAGTGTATTTGTCACCAATGGAAAAAAAGTCGGGAGTATCAACTGAGTATCAATATATTTTAATTTAATACGACGTTTATTGCATGTTGTAGGTAGTAGGTACTTACTTTTTAGTGTATTTGTACTTCAAAGATAAAACAATTAATAATACACATAATAATATGTACGCACTAATATTTAACTATTCTTCGAGTACATTAGTTTTTAGATGTAGCCATGTAGCCCTTATATTCTGGTTTTGATAATGTGAGGGGTGCGTTATTTTCCACATAACGTAGCTTGCCACTTCAGCGAGGAACAGGATCTCTAAATCTGATCATATACGTTTATCCGTTAATGGATGAAGTCTAATGCATGAGTATAAACTGTTTAGGGCCAAATACTTTAGACTGTTTCTGTTTATGGTTTTACGGGTTCAAAATATGCATTAGAAAAAAACAGTAGGTATAAACCATAAGAGGATGTGTTGTCTCCGTCTTACAAGTGCGTAACATGGCCAATTTACACTCAGCAGCTCTGTTAGTTTAAATATAAGAGTGAATCGACACGTATTATGAAACTTGATATAGTAAGAACAGTATCAGTGTTCGTGTGTTGGGTTTTTATGATAGTTCAATTTTTAGTAAGTTATGCGTGTATAATATTATAATGTAAATTAAAAATAACTTACCTACTTAAAAACTGAATAACCGTAAAAAACCAACATACGAACACAGATAATGTTCTTATCATCAAGTTCCTTTTTGTACTGTTCACTCTAATTTTTAAACTAGCGAAGCTATAAACACGATATGCCGAGCGTAAATTTGGTATGGTACTCATAAGTAAAACGGAAACAATAACATGTCTGTGTAGGTAACATTCACTTAATTGCCACGATGTTAAAAAGCCTTTATTCATTTTTTTAAAACACGACCAACTGCAGCTTTTTAATAGTAAAAATAACAACTTAAATAACGTTTAACATTTTGTGTTAATTGATACTACCCAATACTATATTTATATATATACCTACCTTTTTAAAAACTTGATAAATGATAAAAGGTACACTTTGCTTTGAATTTGTTAAGTAAGGCTTGAAACAAGTCATGAACCCTTTCATTAGTAAAATAACATAAAAATGAAACTAGAGTAAAAAAAAAAAACTTTATTATTGATTATTTTATATAATAAAAATAGCAAATAAATAATATAATAATAATCAAAAAACAACGATAAATAGTGTACTACATTGTTTTATTTACCACAGTCTTGCAAAGTATTTAAATATATTCAATCAAATATTCGAATACTTTGTAAGACTGTGGCAAATAAAACAATGAAGTACACTAATAGATACAATAGGTGCATGTCTAATGCATTAATTCATTTGCATGAACAAGCAAATTGTGACATACTGACTATATGACACACTGGACTACTATACATTCAATTTTTTTTTGTTAATTAAATAATAATATGTGTTGCATATATTAGTGAAAATGTGACAAAATTCGCTAGATAACTTAATCATTATAAGGGGGCTGCAGTCGATGGAAAAAGTGACTTTTAGACCAAAAATCCAGACAAAACTGAAGGAATTTGGTTTGATGGATTTTCATTTTGAGAAGGGATTATGATTGATTAATCGAATATTATTGATGTCATGATGAATAATAAATTAAAAAAAGTGGGTAAGTTGATGTCGATCTGTTGTACATAATTGCATTTATAATAAGCATTTAAAGTTCATTTTTTGACAACATTTATCAAATTTAAAATTTAAAAATGATTTTGTGGTTAAAAATTGATAAAATGCCCAACTTTTAAAGCTAAGAATTTAAAATTTAAAACAATGTTCCACGTGAGTAGGTTATTCTAAAACCAAAAAATCTCAAAAATATAAAACACAGTTTTTTTTTATAGTTATTTTATGTTCAAATTTGGACGAAATTACAAATAAAAACAACCGAGAATAACGGTTTTAGTTATTTTGTTGTAATTTTATAGTATTAATTCACTTACTGGTTACCGTATTAATAATAAGTAGTAACAGTAGAAATATAATATAAAATATCCACACTGACAAACCATCTCAGCTCAGAATTGTTTTTCGTATACAATGGTATTATATCATTGAATTCAAATTTAATACCATCCGTTAAACAGTGACTCACTTGTAACCTATTGTACAGCAGAGTGACATCCACTTACTCTATTTTTCTTTTGTTTTTCTCTTCGCTTTTGAAAACAATTGGGAGTATAAAATTTTGACATTCCGAATGCATCAACTAGTATCACTTTACCATCGAACAAGATATTGTTGAAGAAAATCGAAGCATTTTTACTGCCCCAAACGGTGATGACAGACACAAAAAAAAAACCACTCACACACATCATTATAAAATTAATACATTAATGGCCCCGCTCAGAATCTAAAAATATATTAATATGAGTTTTAAAAATTTAAATCTGTCAAACCTAATTTCTTTAGTTTTGTCTGGATTTTTGGTAAAACAGACACTTTTTTTAAACCGAAAAAGATTTATGTAATTTAGGTGGATACCTAATATTTATTGACGTTGCCTGCGCGTACATAAGTTAATTGACGGCGAATATAAATAACAACCGACTTACCGGGCGGTTTTTTGAGGGCCTACTGTTATAATTCAGGACATTTCTATGAAATATTGACCGAAAACGATAACAGATTAGACTCACACACACTTATGTGCGTTTACTTTAAAAGTTTAAATACACTTATAAGTCGTATGGTTTTTTACGATAGTTCAATTCCTTAGCAAATTGTTCGTATATACTCGTAATATAGCGTAAATTAAGAATTCTCATGAAGTCATAACTCACTCAAAAACTTAACTATAGTAAAAAACCCGCATACAAACACATATATTATTGTTCTTACCATCAAGTTTCGTAATAGGTCGATTCACTCTGACGTTTAAACTAACAGCGCTAAACGTTATCTGCCGAGCGTAAATTTGCTATGCTACGCACCTGTAAGACGTGTGACAACACATGACGTGGGTGTGGGGTCCTCTTGAGACATATATTAAATGTATTAATATATTAATATAATATCATGTTACGTTATCATCACCGCAGTTTTTAGATTGTATTTAGGTATTTGTCGCATTATTTAATGGTGTGAAATATTTTCCCCGGACATGACAATACCAAAGGAGAAATGCCGTTTTTGTACCTATACGTTGAACATACGTACATCCCATTTGCCGAGTATCACTTTCACCCGGCAATGGACTGCACGGCCACGACAGCTCCCAGTAAACACATCAACAGCTGGTAGGCATGCTGCAGTGCCCGTGTAGTTAATACGCGGGAATGTCTTCTCAACATTATTTATGAGTTTATTTTTACATTCTCAGAGCAATAATTATGCTCGGATATTTAATTAGAGTTTAATTTTAATCGAATTATGTATTATTATTAGCCTTTGTTCAACGTAATTAAATCAAGTTATATCGGTGCTATTTATATTACTTATATACATCAACAAATGTCAAGTTACATTATCACAGAAATTACAAACATAATCGTATAGTTCCTTATTAAATGTCATTATTGCCGTGTAAGTGCTGTTTATAATTGCTGGTTGAGTTAATACTTTCTAACCAAATATTTTAATTAAAAAACGGGTAAGTTATTAAAAACAATAATGCATAATATTTTTAAACATATATTTTGAACAGAGAGAATTGTAACAAGAGTTATGCATTTATGATTTACTATTGAGTTCTTTATTATTGTTTCAGTAGGTATGTATTTGTAGTACAGTTTCAATGCACAATTATCCGGTCTGATAATTTTCGCAAAGTGTGCATTATTTTCATGTAAATTACAAATTATATAAACACGATTTTTACATATTTTAGGAATTAGAAATAGATATTTACTGTTGACTTGAAAAACAATAATAAAAACCAAATATTTGTGGTTATTAAAATTAAATAAATAGATACAAGCTTCAACTATACTATACGAATAATTTAGTTCATAAAAACAAATAATTTATATGCCAAATACGGTCGAGTAGTTACAGTGATGATAGAAAATCATTTACCTTCAAATAATTATATTATAATATGTATCGTGTTTTACATTTTTAATCGATACGTGTGATATAAGTTAGTATCAGTCATTAAAGATTATAGGATGGGAATATAGTGAGGATAAATAAAGAAAAGTAAGTTTTTTATGAACTACTTTCTTGTTTATTTATATACTTTATAGTTTATATGCATAATTTGTATCTTGTATGTATCCAGTATATTTTACTCTAACCAACTTCAGATAGGTATAGACAGTGTCTTGCACCGTGATATTTTATTGTATGCTCATTATAGTACCTACAAATCTTATAAATAGTAAATACCTATTTTATAAATTAGTTTTGTTGCTTTATTAAGGGATAATTTACGTGTTATTAGTAATAACAATTTACAACTAAGTCTTACACTTTAAATTGTCATACCAATTGGCAATTTGAAATAATTTTGATGTATTATTATGTTTTAAAGGAAACATTTGATTCAACTAAAACTATCATGCACACCACAATAATTGCAGTAGCTTTAGTTACTTTTAGTATTTACATCATCAGCAATTGTGAATCTGTAGCCATTGACCTACCAAAAACACGCCGATTAAACAAGAGTAAATAATATAGGGTTTTTTTGTAAAATAATATTCTTCTATTAAAAAAAAAAAAAAAATATTTTATTTTAGAGATGACTTTTGGCGAACACGATGTTGTTTCCACATTACAATATAACGATACAGCAACTTTTTTAACATCTAATAATTCTTTAACAACCAGAATGAAACAACAAGGAATGCAACATAAAACAAAGAAGAAGAAGGGTCGTTTTTTCGAACAATTTTGTAAGTACATAAGTTATTAATCATTATAAAATTATTATTATAATATTTTAATGATGAAAAATTGGGCAAAACTATATGACATTAAAAATAAGAGATACACAATATATATATAATATTATTCTTATATTAAATAAGTCAGGTAAATTCACTCTGCGAGAGTGCTAAATTTCCAGTTTCTTTACGTATTTTAATACAACTATTATTCCATATTATACTATTTAAAGTTAATTTAGTAACCTTTGTAAACATTATGGAACCTATTTTTTTTGAGTATAGGCTAGTATGATTCCATATCGAATACACATATTTTGATATATTTTAGTACTGCATGCTAGTATGAATTTACTTTGAATTGAACAGTTATAAAGTAACAGTGTACAGTTAAAGTGTTGAATATTAATAATCATTACTACCTGGCAATAAATAAATATCTTAATAAAATAAACAATTGTAACTATATCCTGGTAACTAACAGACGGACGAATGGACACGACGGGGATATATTATAGTGTTCTAAAAACTTATGTTTAAAAACCTGAAATTGATAGTTTGCGCTTTTGCTCTAAATAATTAATATTTTAAGTTATTCACCCAAATTCAACTGAATACCTAGTGCCATAGTGCTTGATAACATGATAATTGTTGATAAATTAATACCTAATTATAAGTTTATGAATAGAAAACATTTTTAATTGTGCCTACTTAATTACAATTAGTATACAAAACCAATAAATTAAAAAATTGTAATACAAATTGTAATTGTATTATAATTCAAAATATTTGTAGCTAACTCGGCAACAAATAGAAACAAGTAAATAATTTAAATAAAAAAATATTAAAATTAATTAAATGTTTATATTTTTGACTTTTGTCGTATACATTCTGTGCTATATTATATTCTTTACACGCATGAAGTAGAGTTAGATGGAACTTAGAATTCAAGAAATTCGATGAATCATATTGTATTTTCTTCTAATTGACCAATGTGTAAATGTGTAAAAAACTAACTAAATAACTATTTGAATTCTACTCAGTTTAATTGATGAATTTAGTTTAAGATTTTTTTAAATTTACAATTTAAATAAATAATTATAGGGCAACTTCGGACATCCAATTTCTAAAAGAAATTAACGTTTAACAACTATAGGTGCCCGTATATGTAATATATTCCTAATACTCGAACAGAGTCTTGTTGGATTCGATTATGTAACACACTAGTTAAAATGTAATAACATTTCACGACGTTTAAGCAGTCGACAAGACTTATATAGTTATATGTATGGTAAAATAATTTTCAAAATTTTTATTTAAAAACGTATTGATCGTTATATTTTCTAATGAAAAATAGTCTAGTAGTTTTTTCGTTGTGTCTCAGACCGAAAATATCTTGAATGACAATACCATTAATAATTTATAGACGTTGTATTATATAACGTGTAAAATAATAATTCATATCTATATACAATAAAATAGGTTTATTGAGAATGTGTTTGGATTTTCAGTCACGTAAAATGTACACAAGTTTATCAGTTTTTACCTCAACGGCTCTATCTGGTCAATTGGTTATTTTGAAAATTTGTTAATATACCTATAACGCATTATACGATATAATATACTCGCACGAGTTAACTATTAATAACTAAATACTATGGGTACCTATATGTACACGCGTAAGAACTGTATGCAACAATATATAGTAAAAGCACAGTTATGACGTTTTGAAAGAGTGCGATTACTATTTTCAACCGTGGAGGGGTAAACGTCAAGTATACACGCTGAACAACAGCACACCGATTAAGAGAAAGTTCGCGGTAAAAGAGCGGTTAGG
Source organism: Nasonovia ribisnigri (assembly GCA_027563435.1). NCBI lineage: Eukaryota > Metazoa > Arthropoda > Insecta > Hemiptera > Aphididae > Nasonovia > Nasonovia ribisnigri. The sequence goes on along the minus strand of JANEHU010004926.1, from coordinate 665,754 downwards.
CGGAGACACTTGAATAATATGACGATGGTAGTCGCTACGTTTTGCAGTAACTAGTCTTTTGTGTGCTGCTGCGGCTCTCAGTCGGTTTACTTTCTTAATATTTGTCTTTATTGTTAATATTGTTTCGGAAAAGAAAGACTACACTTCGTTACTTATATACATATAATATATCCGTATGGTGTATTGATAGTCGTGATGATAAAAATGTAAAAAAATAACCACCGATGTGATCTGCCGTTTTATCTGTCACTATATATCATCGTATATTAAGTTATACAAAAGGACAATTTTCTCGCTCACGTCTTTTGTTGTCGTGTTTTTTTTTTATAAAGAAAATTTCTCATACACGTATCTATATAAATATAATATATTATTATACTCTATTGCTTTTATGTTACGATTACAATAATAACAAGAACAAAAATAATAGCATATTATATCCGTGAGTTATTGGTTTTTACACAATCAGTGATAATACGCATTAATGCGACTTGAGACGCGGTAAGTTCAAAGTTACTGTACAATTTTTTTCTCGACGGTTAGCCGCTCATCAATTGATAATATATTTTCGGTGCGAACGAAAATATCTGCGCAAGTTTTATAGATTTCAAGTGTAAATCAGTTTGCGTTTTAATTAATTCCACATTGAATTTTACTTGAAATTACCACGTGTTTCCGTTAGAAATATACGGCTTTTAATAATGAAAATGTAATATGTAACAATATTATATATTATTATTGTCGTAATTTTATTACACTATACTAGGTAGTGTGGATTTTTTTTCATTATTATTATTATTTTTTCATTCGTTCTTTTACTCTCAGTGACCGCCAGTGAAAGTGAACGTGTGTGCGGCGTGTGAGATAGAAAATTTAATAATCATAATACTACCTACTACTACTACTACTACTACTACTACTACTACTACTACTATTATTATTACTACTTCTAATAATAATAATATTATAACAACGACGACTGCACGGCGCGTGTGCAGAAAGAAAGTGGATACACTCGTTCCGTGACATTGTATACGCGCAGGAATCCAAGGTAAACTGCTGCTGTTACTCCTGTTATTGAAGTGATAGTTTTTCGAGCGATATACGCGCGAATACGATTATTATTATTATATTATTATTATTTGCTCGGGCCAAGCCCTATTTGCCGTATCGCATATATACACACGTACGCGCCGACTTCGAACGCGCGCGGGTGAAAGAAGAAAGTGGCGGACACGCGAGCATAAGATTCGTGGCGCGCATTCCTCCGATATTCGTCGGTCGTCGTCAAAACCGTCACTCGTCATCGTCTCCATCGTCGCCATCACCGTCGCCGTCATCATCACAGTTGTCATCATCATAATAATCATCGGATGTTACGCAACAACGACGGTTGTACAGTAGTTATCGTCGTGTTAAACCGCGGCCTTACGGGTCAATGTCGTATCGCCGAAACGCCACCGAAACACCACGACAACCGCGACAGATCTTCGTCATTATAACGTTATAGCGCGTTATACGGCCACATATAGTAACAAACGACGACGACGACATTATAACAAAATCGTTATCGTTAATAACGATAGAAAATCACGCTGCACGTTGAACACGAGCGCGTTGCCATGAGGTCATACTCCATAATCGTCAGTGTCATAGTGATGCAGTTGTACTGCAATGGTGCCTCGTCGTCGGGCGGCTACGTGGATTCCACCACGGTCGACTCGTCCGACGCGGCGCAATACGGGCCGTCAGACGTCAACGATCGGCTGCATCAGCGGATAAATCGCGATACGGACGGAGGCGGAGGTGACGACCATCACCACGCCGACGACAGATCGGACGCTTATGACGGTGACCGTCGTACGGTGAACACGTATCGCCACGTCAGTGACGGTACGTCTTCGTCGGCCACCGACGGGGGCGGCTGGATCATCGGCGGCAGCCGTCGACGGGCGTCGGCCAGCGCGCACAAGTACCACCAGGACAAGGTGACGTTCGCGGGCGAGTCGGACGACAAGCGGCGGGAACCGGTGGACGACAAGCAGCAGCAGCAGTGGCCGGCGGTCGTCGCCGGACCGGAAGCCGCGTCGTCGCTGTCCGAAGTTCAGGTGGTCGTGCACCAGGCGCCGCACCTGAACTCGGTGGTCGACGGCGATCAGCAGCAACCGTCGTCGGACGTGGCGTCCAAGTGGTACTCGAAGCGGTTGTCGTACGCGACCAAGACGTCTCCGGCCGCCGCGGCCGCCACCGCGCCGCCGTCGTTGTCGTTGCAGCAGCCGGACACAGCTGGAAGCAACGCAGTGCTGTTGGCAGAAGTGCTCGGCCAAAAGTCCGGTTTTAACACCACCGCCGGAAAGGGCGGCTACTACGGCGGCCAGACCGTCACCGGTTCCAAAGGCTTTCAAAACGATCTCATGGACATGTTGGGCAAAAGTATGTGACGTTTTTTTTCCGGGACCTTATTTTTTTGTTTCGTTCGTATTATCGCTATGATACTAACCTAGGGTGCCTACCTATAGACGGTTTTACGTTTATGTCTGCCTGACTCTATATACTTATATTGGGTATTTTTGTTGCGGTGTTCGTTCGTGTCGCACCGACGGTGACGGTTTTTGTTTTCCGTCCGTTTCACACGTAATACCTGTTACGAAAATCCATAATAAATTCGGGTAAATCGTGCGTATACATAACATCGTAGCAAAATGTGCAAGTACACGAGCGTACGCTCCGGGTCTTATAAAATATATCTATAGGTATATATAGGTACGACCAGATGCGCTGCCACGCAATGTTTTTGTATAATATCCGGAGGAGCCGTCGCGGAACTCGATTGCCGACGCGATGATGGGTGTGTTGACATTTCCGAGTGATTAGAGGAAGACGAACGAAAGGAGAGAGAGAGAGAGAGAGAGAGAGGATGAAAAAAAATAACCGATCGAAGAAAACGATACTCGCGACTCTAGGGGGTGGGGTTGGAGTGGACGGGTGGACGACTGCGACGATGAAAACGATCTAAAAAAAAATATCTATACAATAGGTAGCCGGTATACCTAATAATAAACAAGTGTAATTAACCACGGTTCTACCAGAGATTAGTCGTTTTCGTTATAGTCATTATATTATGTTCTTAAAATCTGTAAAGAAATCACTGTCGTCTATTTCTTTCTTGGTCTAATGGGTATGAGACTATACAATAATTCGGTGAACAGATGATTAGGCTTTTAATCGTCCGACACGCGACGTTTTCGATAACGTTGTACTATCGTTTCGATTTGTTTTGGACTCGGTGGTTGTGAGAATGAAAAGTTTAGTAGATATAATATTATGATTTAATATTACACAAGTCTTCTCTCGCATATTATCTTTATGCATAATATAGCCGAGTCTCGATAGTTCAAATCTCGAGGGGAATAAAAATAAATTAGACTTATGTATTTTTCGAATTTTTATCTCAAATAACAAAACTCAAAAACATTTCAAAGACCAAGAAAAAATTTGATTTATCGAGACTTGACTGTACTAAGTATATTGTAGGTACTTTTACGTAGCAGACTACATTAATTTCAGATGCACCGACATAGAAATCATGTTGTGTATACTTAGATAGTTTTTTTTTCATTACTTACAGCGATAATTGTACAATAATGTTTTTTGTATTATAATAATATTATCATTACAATGCAATGTTGTCCCATCTAATTATGATTTTAATGATTTCGCTCCGCTATAACACATAGACATGATGTGCTTCAATTACCTGATAGCGATCATGTCATATTATACTTGTGTGGGTTTTCCGTTTAGAATAATTCCATTGTATTTATTTACATCCTTGATAACTTTCTCTGAGATTACATGAAATAATTTCAGCCTTCAGGACGTATTCTTTGCGCTTCAACCCATTTTTACAACAACATTATAATATAACATTTTATTTCTCAAAATATAGTTACCAATCTCGAAACGGCGAAACGGTTTGCTCGAAGCAATTCGATCGATGCTTACATGAAATTTCCAATACTACTTGTCCCGTGTAGTTGTATAGATGCAATAAAATAATGACGAAGACGACTAAATGATTTCCAAACGTTTTTAAATATAGTTAATATGTACATACAATTAGGTATAATATAGGTAGGTGTATCTACCTTTCTAACTTTATTAATAATATAGCACAAATTGCTGCTAATGGCTAATCATTATGGTTAGGCGGTTTATGACTTTTACATATTTTAGTTTTATATACTCGTGTACGTTTCAGGCCAAATTATAAATCTGTATGGTAGGTATGACATAGAAACAGTGATAATGAATTTAATTTTGCAGCATTTTTAGCAACAGATGAACTTTAATATTTTTACGATATTTTTTCATGCTAAATGTAATTTTTGATGAATTTTATTTTTTGTAGGTAATTTTTCTTAAATTTTAGAACATTTAAAAAATATTTTTTTTTGTTAATAGATTTACCATCTATAGGTGTTCACACTATATAGGTACACCCGTATAAATTAGGTATATGTAGTAGCCAGTAGGTATTATTGGTGTCACAAAAAAAGTGTTAGTAATAATCTATTAAAAATGTACAGCTTATTTTGAACGAATGATGAATATTACAAATTTTACGGTATATTGTTATATTTGATTGTTTTAAGTACATATTTCGAATACATTTTTTTCTAATATTTAATTACAACATCGTTCTAATCCTATTTATATCATAATATTTTTATTGATCAACTCTATTTGTTAACGATAACCACTGAGAAGGTGAGAATATGATGTAACAACTACCTGCGTATTTGGTATTTGTTTTGACAATTTTGTTAAACGAAAAATATAATTATTATTCTTTTGCCATCCGTGTCCGTGTCCGGGATATTTATAGGTATTGTTTAATTTATTAAACTCCGGTAAATTTTTTAGTGACGTATTACAATTTGTTACATGTATAATAATATAATATATAATATTTTAAAAACCAACGCACGTGCCGCCGTTCTCGTTTCTATAGCAATATTAATAAATTATACACATCACGATTAGTTGTATAGGTAGTATAAACGAAAGCAACACTATGGCCGTGATGTGGTTTCACTTTCTTCATCACGGCCGTCTGGTGTTTTTCCTTTCTTGATTTGCTATACTATAAATAATACTCGTCTGCAACTTGCCACGGCCGGTGACTTGGTTAATTTTTGTACACAAAATAATATTTTAATATCTATATATCGTTGTAGGCGGGTACCTGCGCGCAATCCCGCGTGTTGCCGGTTTGTGTTTTAAATATTTAATATTTATGACCGCAATACTTTTGTTTATTTAAATTAGTTTATGTTTATATTGAAAACAAAGAAACCAACACATTCGTCTTTTTGTCTGACAGTGATTTATTTTATTGTTCGGTTGGTGTTCTTGTTAAAAAAAACAAAAAACAAAAATAACTACTATATGTTATAATATTTCTAAGGAGAACATTTTAACATTTCAACTGAGCATTTTAATTTATTTGAAATTTTAAGAATACGAAGCATCTTTAACATCGATTCAGTTTAGTAATGATTCAATCAATGAAGGTAACGTTTTCTATAATCCAGGACCAAACAAATTATTGCTTCATCTATAAGTACATGTTATTATTATACAAAGTGTAACAGGAAGACCTAACAAATAAAATAACTTTAGTTCTGATAAATATTTTTAAATTTTTTTCATATAATTTATTGGCTTGCTCATTACTCATATAATGTAACATTTTTATTTTTTATACCTATTGAAAATATGAAATTTAAAATTTGATTTAAATTTTTTTGAAAATTTGTAAATCTGGTTTTTAGAAAACTTTTGATTTATATTTTAATTTGAAAACTAATACCTTTTTAAAAATGGTCTCCTTAAATATTTGAAAAGTGTATAGGTACTTATTGGATTTAAAAAAAAAACTCAAAAATATTGATTGAACAAAAGTTATTTAATTTGTCAGGTCTTCCTGCTACACTCTGCGTATATTTTATGAAAATGTGTATAAAAAGTTAATGAACACCTATTATTATAATATTATAGTAGTTATGAGATAATTTTTTCATATTATATAGCTAATTAGTAATTAGTTACACTTCCGTTAGGACGTTAGGTACTTACATTTGACCGGTTATACGGATATGAAAATCAATTAAAAATGTGTAGGTACATTATAAGATAGTATAAATTGATATTCGATAATACGCATTTCTAAAAAATAAAAAATTAATAACAGTGGGTCGTATGAAATTGTTTGGTACATAATTATTATTACTATTTTCTCAACACGTTTTACTTTTACAGAATTTAAATAATTGAAATGTAAAAGTAAATTTATGGAATGTCATCAATATAGAAACCTTTCCCCGTCAAAAACACACATTAGTCGTTTTCGAATAATCGTTGCAGCATTCAAAATGTATTCCATTATAATACTCAACTAGGCACTATAATATTGAGTAGGTACTCTCAACCTCTCAACCGTCCATGGATTTAATGACTACATTATTATTAGGTATTAAAAAAATATTGAAATTATTTTATACGATTTCGTCGAAAACGCTTTCTTACAAAATGAGTGTTTTCGTTTTCTCGTTCTTATAATCCTACAATAACGAAAAATAAAAAATACAACATAGGTATCTGTACAATGGTAACATTATATTATCATAATCACTGGTGTTCCCAATTTCCCCACACATTAATATGCTGTACTCTCGAGATTTTATTGGAAATACATCTGCGGAGTAGTTAGGTATACACTAAAGCAATTTGCGTACATAAAAAAAAAAACTCTTTCAACTTATTGACATTAATGACATATAATCTAATTATCTATATTATTTTATTTTAATTTTGGTTCGTTTGCAGTGTGTGGCCTAACAGCTATTACAATTGTTTCCTCAAAAAATACCTATTTGCGATTAAAATGTACAGTTATTCTGATTATTGAAGACAATGTGTCGGTGCAGTCTATAATTGATTACCCGTTTTCGTTGCGTGTACGATTAAATATTATATTATCATATTACCGAAATTCTTATTGTCCAAGTAATATTTATTGGTTTGGTACCGATATACTTATAGTACGTGCGACTTACGTTTTTTTTTTCATTTTGAATTTGTGTATAGATTTTTAGAAAAATTATTTAAAAATATACTTTTATTTTTATTGCGATCACTGATGACACCTGAAACCACTATAAATAACCATGGTCAGACTCAGACATGTTCAATCATAAAAATCGATGGTATAACATTTCTGATTATAGCGAATTAGGTATGCTCGTAGTCCGTATCATAATATAATAATATGAAATGTTGCCATAACGTAAATTATATTATTATATATAGGTACTTTGACGTTATATAGTACCTAATATTAAACAACAACGATAATACAACAATATTTTAGGTATCATATAAAATATTATTACAATGTATTATCTCGGTTGATCCACCACGAATAATAATATTATTATGTCCATATTATTATAATAATATAGGTACACTTGTTAACGTTTTTTAAATCTTTTTTTTTGTTTTCACCGTACACAGTGATACCTCAGACTTGCTGGTACAACAGCAACAAATTCGATTGCGGCCTTAGCATTTCGTGCGTGCTCGAGGGCGGCAAACCAGTGGACTTGTGCAGTGGCGGCATGATATGGAGCTGTTGCGTGTCTAGAGACAAAATTCAGACATCCGGATCTTCTTCGTCGTCGTCATCGTCGTCGTCATCGTCCGTGACGGCGGCGTCGAATTCGGTGGGAACAATAGAAAATGCTAGTGAGTTTTTACATTTTACTGTGTTATTTTTATTTTCATTCTTTAACGTCTCATACCAGAACGCGCTATTGTTTTAAATATAAATATCGAAATAAACGGTTCAAAATAATCATAATAATAATAATAACATGGAGGCATTGCACAACATTATTCGTATAGTTTCACGTGCTGCCCATCTTTATGTTATTATTATTATAATTATTGTTATAGCGACACATCGTCACGTGCACACTGGATGTGCGACGGCACAGTTCACTATAAATTATAATAATAATAATAATAATAATCGCGTTAATTTCTCTAGTTTGGTATTATAATCAGAGCAAAACTTTTTATGGTCGCTATTATTATTATTATTATTATAATATTGTCACGGTTCTCGTTTTCGTAAATATCACGGAGTACGATATATATTATATTAGTAAAATGACGGCGAAGGACGGTACGACGCGATATTGTATATTTTTTGATTTTAATTTTGACTTACCATAATTTCTACCACAATAATACAATCAAAACACCGAGACGGCGCTATCCTCTTATCGTCGTCGTACCTGTATTATGTTTGCGTGTTTAGCCGTGTAGCCGTTTAACGTGTATTTAATTATTATAATTCTGTGACACACATGCTTATAAATACGTGAGTTTCGTCGTGACGATATGTGATGTGAATACGTTTGTGTGTATTTATAATTAATACCAACCCATCTCTGCACTGGCTGCCGAGTAAAACCTTAACCTATGATGTATTATATTAATTGTGTATCATGTTTGTAACATATTTTCTGTTTTAATTTTGGAACAAACATGATATCATTATTATAACCTAAGTAGTAGGTGTAATGTGTATATACATTATAATATAGTTTATTATAATATATCAAACATAATTAGGTATATTATGATAAGTGCACGTCATAAGGATCATTATCCTTGTGTATTACGATTAACGTTATGTATTTTTTATTGTCCTCCACTTCAGTCTATATAAAATTTTAATGGTACAGCCCCATAAGCCATACGACTTGTTGCTATAATAGGTATAGGCTTTTAAAAATGAGTGGGAAACGATAATCTTCAAAAATATTGTAGTTATTGCGTTATATGTTGTCATGTCGTTTCCTCTTGTATAAAGCCATACAGTTCCTGATGCAATACCCCGAATTTCAACACCACTACAACATGCATATGCATCAACAACATCAACATCAGCAGCAACAACAACTGCAAATACAACAACTACAGCAACAACAACAACAACAACAGCACCATCACAACCATCAGCCCCCGACGGTGGCGAGTTACGTGGACAACTACATTAACGACATAAGTCCGTCGTCGCAGCCTTTCGTCACAGATCAAACGGCCAAACCATCGTACTATTACCAACAAGAGCACCAGCATTACCATCCGTATTACTATCAACATCACCAGAATGCGGCCGGTGGCCATTGGCAGATCAACAGCGCCGGGGCAGTCAGCAGCACGTCGACCAGCACGACTTTACCACCCACGTCACAAAATTTGATGTTCCACAGCGATCACGGAAACGTGTTTTATTCCACGCATACACCACCTCAACTGGCACCGTTCTCTCACATCACGCAAATCGGAAGTGGCATCGGTGCCGACGATCAACTGCAGCAGCAACAGCAACTGCAACTGCAGCAGCAGCAGCAGCAGCAACAGCAACCGCAACAGCAACAGAGTCAATTGTTGCACTACATGCCGTCCGGATATCGCGGTAAACTACAGTCGCTGTATTATGCATAAAGCCGCACTTCCGGTCACACGCTTCACGTACCTATATCACATCTACCCGTATGGAGTAAATTAAAGCACCTGCAGTCCGGAAGACGTGCATACACCAATTATTTACTGTATGTTCACGAGACACGAATGCAAAAACCTTCGATCTTCGGGTTGTCTTTATAATTTATCTTAACGCACTTTGTATAAATATTGTATTATGTAAGGAGAATCGCACAAACGCACGATAGCAATACACGACACAGTTTTGGATCTTAGAAAAATAGCCTACAGCACATCCTATGATCATAGCACTACACTTCAGTACAACCTATATAGTATATAATAACCTATTACGATGAGGTGCATACATGACGATCGATGAAATATTTTAGAAATCGAATAGTTTTAAATCGATATACTCACATATTTTTTACATAGGTACCTACTAATAAATATACATTATGATAACTGTAAAGTGTTACGAAGTTGTTATTTTATACTATATATGATATTATTATAATTGTCAGTATTATTTAATATCAAGCAACGTTCGACGTTATTGATTATTATACTTTTATTTACATAATTCCATCTGTATATATATTTAATTCAATTTGATAGTTTTGACATATTACTCCAATAATGTGTAGGTAATGTACAGTGTGTATTTTTACATTAACTGAAACGCATATTTTTTTTTAAATTCCTAAACTATTAGCTGTGGTTTTATAGTCCGAAAGTATCTTCTGTATTTTAGCTGGTCCACTCGGGTGATTATTTCAATGAATTATCGGATGATAGAAAAATGTAAACACTAATCAAACAAAATATAATACTATTATATGCCATACTCTCCCGATAAAACATAAACAATTTTTTTTAGTCTCAAAATTAATCTTATGTTTAAAATCTTTTATTTTTATTTTTGATGAGATAGCTGTCTTACCTAAATTGTAAACATTATATACATATTTACATACTTTTTTTTTGGGGGGGGGGGGCGCTTCAGTATACATTTATGGCATCTACTGGTGGGTCTTAAAAATTATTTTTGAAATGACTGAACTGCTAAGCCAAATCTTATTTTTTGTATTTTTCGTATTTCACACTTTTTAGTTAAGATCTTAAACGCTTGTTCACTCTTTTTATTTAAATATATTTCACAAATTGTAATTTTTATATTAAGTAGACGTCATGCCCACATGATTTGTATTTTATCACCGTCTTGCATCATTGACAATTTGCTTTCAGTTAAAACAGTTTTGTGTTGTAATTTTTAATATAAGAGTGAATTGACCTAATATTAAACCTAAAGGTAAGAAAATTATCTGTGTTTATGCGTTTGTTTTTGTCCGATATTTTATTTTTTTTAAAGTTATGAACATAATATTGTAATATTTTACATAGGCACCTACCTCAAAACTCAATTCAAAATCAAAATATCTTTAAAAAAAACAACATACGTATAATGTTCTTATTTTTAAGTTTTATAATTGGCCAATCCACTCTAATGTTAAAGCTGACAACACAATATTGGTCCTACTGGACGTACATTTTCTCTTTTGAGCATAGGCCAGAAAATAAACAAATAGTGCGCCGACATCCTCTTAAGAATAATTTTCGTTGTTAGCTTTAATAGTACAGTGAATTGACCTAGTATTTAACTTAAAATTAAGAATATTATCTGTGTTTATTACTTATATGTTGTTGTTTTCTCACAATATTTAAAGTTTTGAGAATTTTAAAATCATAGTATCTTACATTCATAACTTGTATAAGAATCAAAGAATAAATTGTAAAACATCCAATATACAAAAAAAGGTTTTGATAATAATTGATCATTTCACTACAATATTAAAGCTAACAAGTTACAACACAAAATTAGTTCGGCCGAACGTAATAATTCAAAATGATGTATACCATATACATTTGTAAGACATAGGCAACACATCATGCGGATGAGATGTCTTCCTGATTAAAATAATATATATTATGTATAGTATATACTGCCACAAATACACTACTAGTCATTACTTATTTACACTCTTTATACTTTCATACTACACAAAAAAACAAGCTTGAAGTGCTAACTGTTGTTTGTAATGATATTATGTTGTATGTAGATACTTCTAGATCTACTCTTTGATACATATAGGCAATATGTGTTTTATCAGTCAATAAGCTTGAAAATTGAATACAAGGTTCTTTGTAAGATGTTCTTACAAAAATTAAAATATATCGAAAATACATAGTCAGAATATTTTTTTCAATCGTTTAAAGTTCATTTACAGACAAAAGTTCGTCAATAGTACCAACTTTTCCAAATTTTTTTGGTCTTAAAAATGCATAAAGTTTTAATTTTAACTCCTAAGGTTTCAACATGATCTTAATATATTTTAGAATTTTAGATAGATAAAAAAATACACATACACATTGATAGAAAGTTCAAATCATAGTAAACGCCAAACACTACATGTAGCATGTAACAATTGAATTGTGGACAAAATATATGAGGGTATTAATATGTGAGATATTAGTATAAAATATATAAAATCGAAGACTAATTTAAAGTGTAGGTACGGTAGAAATAATGTATTTTTCTTAATGATTATTAATAATAACTAAAAGTAGGTTCCTAATAGATTCATAATATTAGAACTTTTAGAAGTATAGATACAGTATAGAAGGAACTTAGCCCACTTAAATGAGTGCCAGGAAATACTTGAAATATTTGGATCAGTATTTTCAATGATAATTATCAGGGTATGTCGTCGAAGTTGTGTTCAAAGTGTTTGATATGTTAATCAGCCTTATGTTTTGTTTGTATGGCATAGGGTAAAGTCATGCGTGGTGGAGACTGAATAGTGTTTTTAATAACGCTCTAGGGTTTTGATGAATAACTGCTAATTAGATATTACGTGAATATCGATAGAGCTTGTCCAGTAGATCGTCCGACTGTCCGAGTTGGTAATCATGGCATTATCTCACTTGAAATGTATTACTTTTGGCATTCATATTAAGAGTAGGATGATTATCTATTATTTGTTGTAGATTTTGTGAAATTGGATTGCTGTGTTTCTTGTATGTATTTGAAGTGGAATACTGGCGGTTCTTCTTGTGGTTAATTAATTTCAATTTGAGGTCTGTGTTATGAGTTGAAGCGAGCTTAGATTTAATTTTACCGGTCCCGGGTTTGGGGTTTCTGCCGATAAGGTGCAATATTTGGATACGTTTAAATTAATTAAATAATAAAACGCCATAACTTTGATGCAATTAACTGGCTGTACGACGGCGCGCTATAACTTAAATTATTGTTCTCCATAATACACAATCACATTATCAAATTATTTAGATTAATTTTAATATATTTATATCACGATTCACGAATTTATTTATACCGTTCAATTGTACGAATTGGCTTATAATTTATAATAAAAATAATAGGTACGTGATAATTTATAACATTAAAATTGTTGTATTATTTTTTTTTTATTGATCTTAACTATCGACAACTATTAGCATTTTTTAGGGGGGTTACGGTTAGTTGAAGAACAAGTGTAGGTATGTGGGGCGAGAATTCGTCACTAAAACTAGGGTGGTCACCCATCCGGGAACTAGTGACATTAACAACATGTTAGTGACTGAGGCCAACCATCGAGCCATACCAAGCCCCATTAAAATTATTATTTTATATTTTATTCTATGTTTTTGGAAAAAAAATAGTTCAAACTACAGTATTATACTTGGAAAAAATAAATAACTGATAGTAACATAAATAAATTAAAAATAGTTAACTGATATACCGACTTCGCTCAGAATAGTTTTTCATATATTATGCAATGATCGTTGAATTCGAATTTAAGTTTTAACCCATCCATTACAGTGACTTAGTCAATGACAAAGTACACGCAAAACCTACTATACAGCAAAGCACTTTCCTTTTTTAGTATATCCAAGTATGTGTGTTAACTTCAAATTTTAGAATATAGCTGATTTGTTCTATTAAACTAAAAAATATGAAATTTTCTATGTATTTATATATATATATATATATTATAACCTACCTAGCTGTATAAATGAATTGTATTGTATTAATCATAATTTTTATACTTACAACCAAATTTTCAAAACCATACAATTTAAGATTTTGATTTTATTAAGCAATTGGTTTTAGAGTATTCTTTAAAGTATATGCACTCAGCTATCCAGTGAACATCGAATATTATCAGTTAGTACTTTGAAGTTAGAAGCGTTGATTTTCTTAGAATGTAGTTTTTCAAAGCGTGAAAAAATATATTCTGTCTATACCTGCTAAATATGTTGATGAATTCTCAACATGAGTGGTTTAGAATTTTAAAACACGAATCACGATTTATCAACTTTTCAAATATATTATTGTATAATACATCTGCAGTGTCTAGCGTGAAGTTGAACGAATTGACACGAGTGCCTATTACCTATAACCATAAGTCAATTATCTTGTCCAGCTTTTTAATCATATAACTCGATATCATTATTAATACGTTATAGGTAGGTATTTGATCAAACTTCAAGTTGAATATTGTTAAACATTTCAAATATAGTTATTGAGATGTAGTTTAAATATAAGATAATAGAAAACAAAATAATGTACTTGGGTATAAAATTATCAAATTTAATTGTAAAAAGTTTTGACTTGAGCTGATAGGGGTGTCACCCATCAATTGACAACTTCCCTTGTCATGTCTCGCCAAACATAGTATTCTGCGCGATCGAATTTTCTTATTGACTTATTGTACTAGTTCTGATGTCCTAATTGTAAATAAATAAATAGAAGAAAGAGATAAATTTGAGCTTATGTTATTGATATAAATTTTGTTCATATGCCAGCACTTTTTTTTTAAATTGTGTTTGAAAGTATAAATTGAAGATGCTTTAACGTAGATTAACACTATTCTAGTAATATCAAATGTTTGGAGAATATAATTTAAAAATAAAAACAATTGTTTCCTTTTTACGTACATAGGTATAAATAATAGTTATTTATCTGTTAATGTATATTTTGTGACAATTTTCTATGTTTTTATAGTCGTATAATGTATGATTTAATCCCGGTATATTAGCAATGTATATTATTAACTAGCATATTACCTACATTTAATATAAGTTATGAATCTATACGTTTACTATGACAATTTTTATTAAAATAACCAGTAAGGTATTATTTTTATCTGGTTATTCTTTAGGTTGTATCATAACTTGGTATCATATTTATTACTAGTGCATACAAAATTGTTTTGACTATACAATGAATAATAATTACAAATTAAAAAACAAACTTAAAACTTTATTCTTATGTTTTTTTGTTTTATTTGAAATGTTAAGTTATTATACCTAAATAATATTGTTTATAATTTTTCTTCACGTTTTTATATTATAGGCACACCTTATTGTTGAATAAGATCTACGATTCCGTCATAAATAATAAACGTACCTAATATACCTATTTAATTTTAATAGGTTGTGGAGAACTATATGCAAGAAGCCATAGAATTGTGGGTGGACATGGATCAAACTTTGGTACACATCCGTGGCAGGTAAATAAAATAAATATTCGTACTATGTAATATAGGTACCTAGTATTATTTGAATTGATCCTAACAACAATATATGTTTATTTATCCAGGCCGCTATCATCAAGTCAGGGTTTTTATCAAAAAAACTGTCATGTGGAGGCGCTTTACTAAGTAATCGATGGGTAGTTACTGCTGCACATTGCGTGGCCACGTAAGTATAATAACTAATAAGGTTTTCATTGACGTGCGCACGGGGTGTACTCGATGGGTCAAATTAGACATAAATGTTGACTTGATACCATATGAGTATGTATATTTGTGTGTAAGAAAGAAGTCACTTCCACCCAACCACAACATTTTATTTTTGAGCCCTCATTTTGCATAAGGTAACTTGACTTGAAATGAACTTTGCGCGTGCGTCTACGACAACACTTAAGATTTTTTAATAGTGTAACATGTTCATTTAAATTACATTAATTTAAACATTTTTACTATATTAAAAAGCACGGCGAATAATAATTTAAAAGTACGGCTCGGCGAATGGGATGTACGTGATCAATCAGAAAAGTACGCACACGAAGAATTCAACGTGGAGCGCAAAGAAGTAAGAAATGATAATCAGCTAATATAATATATTCTTGTTCGATTGATTATAGTTTAGTAAAGTAGTAATACGTAGTTGATACTATTGAACGTAATAGTATAAAATAAAATTGAATTTTTTGTATAAAATGTATTACCTTTCTAAATATTAATTTATAAAATAAAAAATCATAAAAAATTTAATTCCTTTGGATAATTTATTATGAATGTGAAAATTCTGTCTATAAGTACACAAAAGCTATCGCCTACTTAATGCTCACCATTACAATTACTTTTTTCTATTGTCTTAACATCAGTGACGCATTTAGAGAGGACCATCGTACCTTTCACGTGGTGGAATTTTTTTTATGCTAGTGGTTTAATTTTTCGTGTCTAAAATTCAAATTATGAAATACAATCTGGATTTTAGATTTTTGGCTCAGATTGTCTTTAT
The DNA here is from genome assembly GCA_027563435.1 of Nasonovia ribisnigri. Taxonomy (NCBI): domain Eukaryota; kingdom Metazoa; phylum Arthropoda; class Insecta; order Hemiptera; family Aphididae; genus Nasonovia; species Nasonovia ribisnigri. The sequence goes on along the minus strand of JANEHU010004926.1, from coordinate 649,602 downwards.
GGATTTATTGATATATCATATATTTTATTAACATTGTCATGTACCTTTATCATAATTATAAATTCTGTGCTAGTTTGAACGACGAACTGAAAGGTCATTAGGTACCGTCTATTTCAAAATTAATAAAGCGAAATTTCATATTGAATAAAATTCTAACTGATCGTTCAATTATTTCGATTTATTTAAATCTTTAATATTTTAAAGTTCTAAGACAGCTAATTTTTTTATTACTGTACCTACTTTAGTCACTTAAACCGAAACATATAGTAGGTACACCTATATTACCAAATATACAGATGATGTATAAAACGGATTTAGTCACTTGCAAAAAAATATAACATACCTAAATCACATATTATTTTAATATTGATATGAGTAGGAAGGTAAAGGTTTTTTAAAGCTGTAAAAAGAGTAAATAGTGAACACATTGTCATAATGTACAGTACTACAGTACCTACTACACGTGTTTAATTTTCTACCTCAAATCTGTCTTCTTTATTTGATTATAGGTACACGGTGTACCGTACACCATCACCATGTGCATAATTAAGTGAACAATATTATTTGTTGTTAAAAAATTATCATACAGAATTATTTGCATTTAATTATGTTTAAGTCATGAAATAAACATGAGATATCTGGTTGCTTTAAATATTGAGTCTCGTTAAAGAACGCCAAAACACTGCGATAGTCAACTTATTTTATTATTAAGTAAGTGGTTAGGTATGTGGTATATTATGTTTGTGTGGGTCGAAAACTATTTATTATAAATTGTATTAGTTATTATCTCCAAATGATTGCAGTACTCAGAGTTAATATAGGCTTAATATAAATATGTACACTTACGTACATAAAATATCTAGTTTACTTTTAATTATACCAAATTAATAACCAGGGCTTGGAGCCAAAATTGAAATCGATACATATTTTTATTTTAAAGAACCTAATTGGAACTGAAACCAGAAAAGGCATAAAGGTTCCAATATCCCTGTAATAATAATTGACATCAATCTCAAGTAATTATATATAATATTGTTTATTACAGGTACATCCACAATACAGTCCTACAGATTTTCGTAATGACGTCGCTTTAGTCAAAATTGACCACGACGTAACATATAAACAGCACATAATTCCTGTGTGTTTGCCAAGCTCAGCTGCTAAATTGGTTGGCAAGACAGCTACAGTAGCTGGTTGGGGTCGTACTCGACATGGTTAGTATCGATCTATTTATTAATTGTATATATTTTATGTTGTTATTAAGCTAAACAAAAAATGTACAAATGTACCTAAACATTTTAAAACCATAAAATATTTTTCTTGTTATAAAAAATTCCAATTTACCAATAATTATGGATTTATTTTATCATTATATAACTTTGGCTTATTTAATTTAATTTAGATCTAGGTACTTATCGTAAATAAAAAAATAAAGATCATAATTAGTTTTTAAATTTTTAAAAGTTATACTTTATAAACTTATAATACTTTCAACTTTAACATAACCCTATTTATTATATTTTATTCAGCTTAAAGTTCAAACTTAAATCTAAAACATTCAATAGTTTATTCGCGAATACTTAGGGCCGGTCTTACAATGTCCGCTTGAATGCCGGTTAACGTTAACCGACTGATAACAGATTTTATTACCGACAGAATTCGGCCAACAGGACATTGTAAGAATGACCCTTAACTTCTTAATAACACCTTAGCCATTACAGTTACCCAAGTTTCAAACTTTGCTATCACACTTATTATAATTTACAATAATATATGATATTAGTACCTAGTTAATAAGTAGAATTAAAATATATTGAAATTATGCCACACTGTTTTGAACAATAATTGAAATAGAAAGATATATTAGGTAAAATAAATAAAAGTTTCAACTTTGTTTTGACACAAATTGTTAGAACGTCTAAAGTCTAAATATGCTTTTCTAATCTATTACAGTTAATTATGGCTGTATTGAAAGATAGTTTCGCACTTACACAATACAAAATATAATGAACGTTATAGTATTATGGTCATAACACTCATAAGATTTCTGTAAAACAACTATAATAATATGTTTATAAAAAAAAATGTCCTACAAATATATTATGATATATCTAATATGTCCAGATATTATATATTTCTATAGATTTTATAAATAATAACACTATTTAATACTTAACATAATACAATTTCCAAACACAGGAGTTTCAACAGTTCCTACGGTGTTACAAGAAGTGCAAGTCGAGGTGATACCGAATGAAAGGTGCCAAAGATGGTTCCGAGCGGCTGGTCGAAGGGAAACCATTCATGATGTGTTCCTCTGTGCGGGCTATAAAGAAGGTGGTCGGGACAGTTGTCAGGTTTGTGAATTCAATCTTTGTTTATGCCTTATAGGTATTACTCGTATTTGCTGTATTTTCTGTTTGATCAATCTGTTAAATATTAGTCTAACTTGTTCCACTTGCCCTTCACGGCTGAAGTTATTAGTGTAGTGGTGTAGTATAGGTAGGCACATTAAAATTATGGATGAATGATACCTCTCAGACAGACACTCTCTCCAATAATTATAGTCTAATTTTTTTTCAATTTAATACAGGCAGTGATGTTTTGGAAAATTTTCAAGGGATGAATTTTGTCAAAAATTGACAACAAGTGCTTATAAAAAAATGTTTGCCCATGTATTTTTAATATTTTTGAATAGCTATAAAAACAGTTACGTGTGGTCTTATAATACATTTTCACGATTTTTACAAAGCTCAAAAATATGTATCAACACTTTAAAAAAATTAATAAAAAGTTCAAAACTTTCAAATGCCTATAAATAGATTTAGTCTAGTCTTAATATTAAAAAAATGTAATTTAGTACAGAAAATTATAATTTATGTATCAGTGGATTGTTTTAAGTGTGAATATCCACTATCCAATTTCGTCAAAATCTGAACTTTAGATATTCATAAAAATATTTCGAGAATCGCACTCATTTTTTGGTTTATAACTTTTGTAAGAAAAACTTAAATATAAGGTTGTATTTAATTTTTAAACTTAAGGTTTGAGTACTAAAATTTGTATGAATCTTATTCTTATACAAAAAATATTTTTTAAATGTTGGTAATTTTGATGAATTTCATAGAAATCGGACTTTAAATGCTTATAAAAAATATTTTGACTTTGTATTTTCAATATTTTTTGATTGGCGTATGAACAAATTATGAGGAATCTAGTAATTAATCACACATACTTAAATTAAAAAAAATGAAATGAAATTCTTAATCAATTAATATGCACAATTTAGGGTGACTCTGGCGGACCGTTGACAACGATGCTGGACGGACGGAAAACTCTAATCGGATTGGTCTCATGGGGAATCGGATGCGGTCGTGAACATTTGCCCGGAGTTTACACCAATGTACAGCGTTTCGTGCCGTGGATCGACAAAGTAATGACGTGATAGTAATATATACGGGTTTATGACTTTATATTATGGAAACATCAAGCTATTATATTTGAATCTATTTGATGTTATTATATATAAGTTATTCATATTTATGATCTGTTTTAATTAGGTACATTTACCATTGAGTTTATTTATTTATTTATGAAATTATACATATTATAATCTATGTATAGGTACTATTTAATATTTATGTAATAAATGTATGAATATTGCATACTAGTTAGGTATAAAAAAAATTAATAATAGTTATTTATCGTTATGATTTTGTAATTTCTCGATGTCGAATCTGTGCTATTGCTTAGTTTAATTTTTTTTTATTTTCAATTTATACTCATCATTCATGTAAAATAAATGTGTACATACCACCTATGTTAAGATTTTTATATAATTACCTATATATAAATAATATAATATTAATCAAAACCAGAAATGTAATTATTTCATGTTTATGCGTCCCTGGTAAAAATACGATATATTATATAATAGATATAGGTAGCCGTTGTGCATTAAATTAAAATTAAATTAAATTGTGTGTAGCATTTATACATAGAATATTTTTTACATTGTTTAAGTCTTATCTCTGCCGAGAGGCCTCTTCTCTCCGTATTTTTTTTTCTATGTCATTATTTAATATTTTTATCACTTAAGTTTGTTGTTCTAATTGATACAGATGACATGATATAGAATTTTGAGAAAAAAAAAACTATTCAATTTTTTTACACGAGTATAAATATAATTACTTCTGTTTAATTGTGATTCAATTTTCGGCATGACCGTTTTCATACATTTTAAATGCACCTCTGGTGTTTTAAGATGTATTCAAATCTCATATTGGATAATCCATGGATATATCTGCGCATAAACGGGACTGGACTTATGTACTGGACATTTGCTAAGTCATTAACAAGCGCTAACTTAATGAATTGAAAAAAGTACTATACACCCAAAGCCCTATTTATTAGTAGTCCCTACAAAGAAATATTTATATATTTTTAAAAACTTCTGTATTATCCATATACAATTAATAATGTACAGTACCTTTAAATTTAACTCCCAAAATATTATTCATCTATCCTGGTTTACATCACCTAATTCAAATCAATCTAGTTATTAAAACTTTATAAAATGTAAATAACCTAACTACTTACAACTTACGTAAAATATACAAAAACTATTGAATATTAGTTTTAAAAATAATTCATAAAAACCGTACCAGTTAATTCAACCCAAATATAAATTATATTGCGTTTTGCGGTAATAATCATAAATAGACGGAGAAATCAGACAACACATAATATTATAAACAAAATAAAGAAATTAGTTAATTTTTTCAATCATATCTAATTATAACAACTCATAAAAGACGTTTTTAAAACAAAAGTTATAACCTTAGGGACTTCAGCTGCCACCAAAATGAATGATCTTTACATAAGAAGTAACTTTATTAATTAATTATATTGCTATTGACAATAATTGTACGATTAGAAGCTTAAGAGGACGTGATACCCGCATGTTGTCTCCGTCTTACAAGTGCGTAACATACTAAAATTTACGATCAGCAGAACACGGTAGCTCCGTTAGTTTAAAAATTAGAGTGAATTGAGCTCTTTTAAAATTTAAAGGTAAAATTATTATCCAGTCAATCTCATGGGCTTTTTATTATATTTTAATTTTAAAGTGAGTTATGAGTATTTTAAGACGTACAAACAATTTATAATTTTTAAATACTCATAACTCGCTTTTAAATTAAAACATAATAGAAATCTCACGAGGTTGCTTAGATGGTCAGTTTGCTTATGTTAAGCACTTGTAACACGGAGACAACAAGTGTCGGTGCAAAGTCTCGTAAAGTGAAAAACAAAGAAATCAAAACACATTACGATTTTTCGGGTACTGTGTGCGACTACGTATTTACGGACCTAATGTACCAGGATCGCATGCCCACAACACTCGTGAGACAACACATGCTGGTATCACGTCCTCTTAATGATATCTAGATTCTATATAGTATCGAGAATCAAAAATAAGTAGGGATTAGTGTATTGCGGCAACTGTGATTTCATATACTAAAGTACGATGTGTAACATGAAGAACCAGAAGAACAATATAAGGCAGTATATGCACCTAGCTAATTATCTATCTACATATATATAATATATATATATAAATTTTTTTTACTTATTTTTTCCTTTTTTTTAAACAAGTATTTTTATTTTTTATACTTAATATGATTTAAATATTTATTAATTTTGAACGCATCTTTATCTAAATAAAAATTAAGTTTATATATTATAATATACAATTCTTGTATGGTATTGAATATGACATCAATAAATAATAATACTAATTTTGTGTGGTTTAAGTTATAATTCACCAAGTGTACAAAATGTATGTAGCATATTTTTTCTAATTTATTAAAATATAGCCGATCCCACACACTTAGTTGCCCGTAAAAAATGTCAACTCTTAAAAAAATTGTGATTGTTCAACTCCCTTTTGGCATTGCAGTAAGTGCAACGTAGCAAGGTAGGTGATAATACCTACGTCGGATCGCGAACAATTTCAAGTAGGCATTGTGCGAAAATTCAGTTGTATGCATGCTATATCTGCCCGATTAAACAATGGACACCAATATAAATAAATAAAATACTAATTTCTGCTAACTATTATTTATTTTCTCCTATAACCAATATCAATCATTTGAAAACAAAAATGATTTAGGAGATTAATTTTGCCATTCGCCTCTGTTATATAAATATTTTATATTGTATCTATTATTTATTACGATATTTAAATTAATATTGTAAGGATTTTATTTATCTAACTAACATCACTATACTTGCAGTAAACAATCAGATGTATCAGAATTTCAACATATTTTATCAACATGTAGTTATATAATACAGGAATTATTATTGTTTTGACTTTTAATCCAAACCAAAATCAAATGATTTCAAGTTTTTGATTAACGAAATAATTTGCTATGATTACATTTGGGTCACAAAATTTATCACAACTCCAAAACCCTATGATAGACAACTTATTATTATTATATTATGAAGTAGGCAAATATGTGGTATATGTTTCTGTGGGACTAAAACTATTTGTATAGGTCTAATTATTCGTTATAATCTCTGAATATTTGTGATGAACAAGGTTAATATTGCTTAATATTAATCGGCACATAAAATATCCGGTATACTTTATAATAATGTAGTTCAATCACGAATAATATTTAGTATTGATAATACCAGATACGAGTGTATGGCATCCACAGTTCAACTCCACAAATACTTTTCGTAATGACATCGCATATTAGTCAAAATTGACTCCGGAATAACATATAAAAATCACTATATTCCTGTAATCCTGTATGTTTGCCAAGTACAAAAGTTAAATTATTCGGCACGATAGCCAAAGTAGTTGGTTGGGGTAATTTTTTAGAATCTATATGGTTAATATCTATTAAATAACGGGGTTTATTAGAAAATTCTAAAACCATAAAATGTTTTTCTAATTTTCTTTTTAGAAAAAGTCGAATTTGGTTCCGTACATTTTATCTATTATATGTATATTAAAACTTGAAAAAAATATAGGTCTTAATCATTTTAACTTAATACATAAGGTAATCATTATGTTATATTCAGCTTGAAATTCAAACTTAAGATCTAATAAAATCAATTTTTTTTTTGATCACTTAGCATTTTAAAAACACCTTCAATATTTAAAAGTTATGCCCTATGCTGCTGGTGTTATACTGCAGCAGTATACATTAAAATAAGGGATTACGCCTCACTGATGATTCTCTAAAAATATAAGCTGACTGTTTTTTTAACGTCTACTGTCTAGACACTGTATTTAATAACCTTCAAATAATTAAACAAATATTTCAAATTTAAAAACATGAATGATTTAATACCATGTGACATATTCTGTGATGAATACAGTAGCTTGGGCTTGTCATTCATTTTTACACATTAACCTAAATCCTTTTTTGTATAATATTAATTATAAATTATGATGCTATTGTCATATTTCATTTTTCCATGCATATTAAACATTCGATTTTAGGAAAAAATATATTTTAATTACTTTCTAATTTTATTTTTTTATCGTATGTAAATGCGTGTAGGAGTATTCAAGCTATATTCAAGTTTTATTATTTTATCAAATCAACAACAAAAATAGATATAAAAAATTATAAAACGGAAACTATAGTTGGATTAGTCTCTCGGGGAATATGATGCAGTCGTAAAAAAATGCCCGGGTATAGGTACACCAATATTTCTTACTGTGGATGGTGGATCAACAAGGTAATGACGTGATAGTAATGCTCGGGTTTATAGCATTAAAATATTATTCATATTTATCATTTGTTTTAATTATAAGTAGGTACAATTTTACATTTTTCCATTGAGTTTATTTATTTATAAATTGATATATATTATAAATTATAATCTTTATAACTGCAATATGGTGTATATAGTCACAAGATTATTGGTCCTATATACATAAGGTCCAATTTTTGTTTAATCCAACTATCAGTTATGTGCAATATACGGCATATTTGTCCAATGTAAATCAGTCTATTATTTGTAATGTCCTGACATCCAGCATACATTTATATGTTATTCTATAAATCCATGTCTTAAGATAACCAAATTAATAAGAACCACTCATTTATTGTAAATTTTGTTGATTACATCAGCATTTGAATCACTGTGTAGTTTTAAGTGGTAAGCGATACCTTACGTATACAGTGATTTCGTTCTGTTCTTTGTCATGAGCATAATTACTTATTACCCACTTAAGTAAGTACTATATTTTCAACTGGTTCTTAATTTGCAGTAATTTTTTGGGGGACTGATGGTTTGACACGTGTATTGGTTTTTGAATATGCTTCATATTTTCTAGAAAATTAAAAATATTAGAATGATGAGTTAATAGGACTTTTCCTAGTTTCGAATGAAACGTTCTATAAGTTCGTTCTCTGTCTTTAGCTTAAAACAAGTTCATATACATTCCACATTTCTGGAGGAAATTTAGGGGGGACTGCTTGTCTTCAACTACGCGTTTGTCCTCCACGAATATATGTTGATTCAATGTAAGTAGCAAAGTCAACAACGCTTTCATTCAAGTTATCGATTAAGTTAGGCATCGAAAATGTCTTGCAAGTTCTCCAATAGTATGAATGGTAAAGACATTAGTTCTAATCAATTTTTTAATTAAATATTTTGGACTGCATATAGATAAAACATTTATTGAATTAATGTAATTGGATCACAAAAAATTGACAAAAAATATATTGTACTATATATCTACCATATTATCCGGTTCTTAATTTTATAGAGCAAAATAGATATGACTGAAATTGCATAGGACATATTATTGTACTAAATATTATCTAGACCTTATGAATTTTACCAAAATTTTGCTGACTAACTATATTTACCTACCATAATATTATAAATTAAGCCATGTAGGTAACCATGTATGTAGTACTCGCGTGAATCGTGAATGATACATAAAATTGGATATAAAAAAACTAGTATAGGTACCTACCTATAATAATTTATCGTTTTGATTTTTTTGTTTTCTCAATATTGAAGTGTGCTATTTATTTAATTTTCAATTTATATTCATCGTTTATGTAAAACAAACTTGTACTTACATATCACCAATATTTAGATATTTATGATATTATTACATGTATGTAAATAATACAATATATATTTATGTATAATGTATATGAATAATATTATTGTATTAATATAAATCAGAAATGTAATTATTCCATGTGTCACAGTTAATAACATCGTATGTAGGCATATAGCTATATAGGTAACCACGTTATGTATTGAATAAACATAAAATTGAAATAAAATTACTTGTGTATATTTTGCACATAGGTAATAGGTATAGTTATTATTATTTTATAAAATATTAAATAATATAATTTTCTGTTAAACTATGATTCTTCATGGAAATTTTCATAAATTTTAAATGCACCACTTTGTGTTTTCAAATGTATTCAATTCTTATATTGGATAATCCAGGAATATATCTGCATACAAACATGTCCAATTATGAGTAAAAAAATATTTCATATTATGCAGTTAGTAAATAAATAGGTAATCAAAAAGTAATAATAATTTAGCTTAATAAACAACATTTTGTAGAAAATACAATAATTTTGAGACTATCAAAAATTGGTTTGTGTGAAATTGTAATTGAATATGATTTTATTCATACTTGCTGAAATTTTCAAAAAAAGTGTTTCCATCCATCGTTGGGAAAGTGGAATAATACGATGAACTCGAATGCTTAGCAGGATGAGTGATTGCACTGTTCGCTGCATTATTTTGTATTCGTTGATTTTTATTCGAACCCTGATTTTTAGACGAATTTTTATTATTTTTATTAACAGTTTGATATTTTTTTATTGGCTGTGGAGTGTTTGTTTTGAATACAGTTTTCCCGTCACTCGACACTGATTGGGTGAGAACGTTGTCTTCGGTAATTGTGGATCCTTTATTGTAGTTAAACTCGAACGGCAAATCTGAATCTGGCATTCTTGCGGCGGCCGATGTAGGAGCCTACACTCAAATTAAAAATTAAAAGGTTTGGTGTAAATGTACATGTAATACTTAGGAAGCATATTCTTTATTTATAGATTGAATTCTAATTATCTATTTATATTTTATTGTATAAGACTTATAAAAATTATTACTTAAGGTAAATTTTTATAATAAGACAATATTTATACGACCTGTGAACAAGTTACTAATGTAGTAACGTATATTAGGTATATATTACCTACTATGTATTATACATATACCACCTATACACAATCATAGCGTAGTATAATGAGTAGTTGCTCTCTGATATTTTAAGTGGGATCTGAGATATAATTTTGACCGAATTTTATGCTGTTATACTTTTATCGAATATTAAGAACACTTTTTTTTAAAAAGCATAATGATTGACTTTTTCGAGTACTTTTATGTAATTATTAATTAGTATAATGTGTGTCGCCTCTTCCCTCACTATATATTTAGATTAAATATAGGTAAAAACACTAATATACTTAATTTTGATTCCATAAATTATTTGAGAAGAAATAGCTTACGTGTATTTTTAGTATAGTTACACATCAACTTTCAACTGTCTTGATTTTTAATTAATTAAATATTTATTATATTTTAAATAATTATTATATGATTTTCAAAATTATTTTCTATTTTATCTAAATATAATAATAAATATAAATAATTCATCTGTACATAAATTATGTAAGTATCTACTATAGTTACTAGCTACATAATGTTAATTTTATTTCAGAAAAAAACCGGTGGAATTTACATGCGGCCCATACTTTAATGTAGGTAGGCAATTCAAAAACTGTTTAACGGTGATGTAAACTGTATCATAGCGTACACTTATAAACCTATTTATTATTTTATGTACTAACAACTATTTCCCAGGGTGCCTTAAAATGATTAAAAAAATGATTTGGATTAACAGTTATCTAAATCTACGTTTTTGAGAGATTTAGTCACACCCTTCCTGTAAAAATGTATAGTGTTATAATTTACTTACAAATGAATGTATCAAAAGACAACCGAACAACGCAGCTAGCAATTTAATCGTCGTCATCGCGTGTGTAAGAATAACAACAATTAATAGGTAATTATTATAATTATGTATAATATTATTGATGAATTATCGATGGGAAGTTGGTACCAGCTATTGCAGCTTACGAGTACTCGAACAGCACCTTTTATATGTGTGCCACCAGCATAAAACTGTGTCATGTGCGAGTGTGTATGACGAGATCAGACTTTAATCGTTTTAACGCGGCAGTTGGGTGTATTTTGTATCTGGCCAATACTCAAACAGAAAATTAACAAAAGGTAAATAAAAACGGTCGGTAAACATGAAATTATTATATCCAACTACAGACACCCAACTAGCAACACCATAATATGTATATACATTACCCGTGTGTACGTCAATAATGTTAAATACATATTTTAATATTATGTACTATTGTTTGATGATTTCATTAACGTGTATTAAATCGTTTGGCTATATTATAATTTATGTTATAAAGTTCTTGTAATTATATACCAACAGCCTGCATTATCCTAGGTACCTATGTTTATGTTTATTTCTAGGTAAATACAAATTCATGTCATATTTACCTCTTCAAATTAGGTACTGTGACAATAAAGTACCCATTATGTTTAGTACGACAAAACTTTTGTTGGTCTATTAACATATTGACAAGTCTGTAGAATTATAGGTACACGGTACACTATTGTAGGTACACTACGAGCAATTATTAATTGCATTTGGTAGAGGCAATATACCTACCTACCCATTTTTTTTTATCCTAGATTTTAAATAATTCATAATGATATTTTTTTTTGGGGGGGGGGGGCGTACTCCAAAGCATTGAAAAAAATGTCATGTTCCACTGAATTTAGTGCACTGCGTGCATAGTGCAATAGTGCAATAACCTAGCCACCCATTTCGCACCACTTGGTCTCGATGCGCCTTATAAGGCTTGATTGAACACATCTCACAAGTACTCACGTGCATTTGGCATCTAAACCTAAAGCCCTACATAAGAATTTTGGGGACCAGGGCTAATTTATTGGGGGGAGGGGTCCTTAAGTTAAATTATAAATTCAGTTATTTTGCTATATCGTTATTTTTTATCAAATTTATTTTTAAGATTACAAATAAATTATACCGTAAGTCTGTATGTAATTATTTAATGTTGATTGATATAAATACATCTAATATGATTGTATTACAACAGTAATATATGGGGGTCTTAATTATGTTGGGGCTGAGGTTTGCAGCTCCCTAGCCCCCCTAAGCAGGGCTCTGACTATTGCTCGTCGTATCCACATTTAGTGTTGTTTTTGATCATCGCACGCGCGTAAGACGGATGCAACACATGCATCGTCTTCTAAAGTTCTAACATTTACTATAGTGGATCTATAGTTTTAGGTACCATATTTTATTTTCCTTAAATCAGAAAAACTTTTTTGTAAGATTTTTTTGGGAAAAATCGTATGAGGACTCCTCCACGGTCAACCACCAGTTTGAAGTACTTTGAAGTTTGAACATCCCATTTTTTTTTTTTGTAAATGATTAAATTAAATAACACTCACAATGTTACAACGAATAGCAGATCGATTCTGTAACTCGATAAGACTTTTTACCGATAACTTTCGGTTCATTAATCTAATAATCTATTTATCTATTCTGTGGTTAAGCTAACGAAACTACTACTATCGAAAAGTCATCAAGTTATCACCCTACGACGGAAGTTTCCAAATTACCACATCCCACGGTATGGCCTGCACATCTGGCCCACTGATACGTTTTTACTTGCCCGCTAACAGCAGAGAATAATCCAAAAATGAATCATATTATCAAATTTATTTATTTTAAAGTATGATATACCTTTATACCTATTATTACATTCAATATTAAACAATTCTACAGTAAGTAGATACAATTTTTAGAGGAAATGTACTAGGTACTATAAACAAGTAACAACGGCGATTGCATGACTATTGACCGTTAAAAACTTGCATTTATTTAATAGTAAGTTTATCGCATTTCTATTTCCTATGAAACTAAAAACTATAAGTGTGATTATAACATTAATAATATATTACCTAGACTTCTTAACCAGGAGTGTTATTAGTTTCTTATAGGTATGTCAATATGGAGTACCTAAAATCGTTTAGAAACTTTTGCTCTACATTCTACAACATTCCACGTTTATAAGGTTATACGAAACTTAATGTTACAGTATGATTAACCGACAAAATTATTTTTTAGTGATAACATAAAATTATCGTAAAGAAACCGAAAGTCAGGAATACGAAAAAGCGCAAATCCTCTGTTTTTTTCGACATCGAGTTTTAAGTATTTATTGCTCACAGGTGGTTTTTCTAGAATATCCAGCACGTAGGTACGTTAGGATGTCCGCGTCTAACGCGCCGACAACGTATGAAATTTTTGCTCGTCATCAGTGGTATTTGCTGTGACAAAACGGGACTCCAGTTGGATGAACCACATTTTTGGATTCTGTAAATACTGAGTCATGATGACAATGTCATCATACAATGATAATTATAAAATACAAACTATTTTTTTGAGTTGATAACAATTAGAAGTCCCCCCTTGTGAGTTGTGAGGTTAAATAGGGTTTTTAAGGGACTTACAAATGCTACATAAATACAGTAGAACTCCGATTATCAGATCGCCAATCAACCAGACGAAAAAAAAAGGTCGGTCTTTTAATACAATAAATAATGTACAAAGTCGGTTTTTTCTTTTAAACTATGTTACATATAATTATAATTAAAGCTTATTTTGTTTCAGTTAAATATTATAATAAAATTATTTGTTTATGGTTACGAATTTCAAATTATATTACATATATATTAATAATAAATACATACATAGTACATACATACAATATATTCGTACAATTATATAATTTTTGATGTCATAATATTATGTTAATCATCCGGATATTTGCTAATCCGGAACACCCTTGACATTAATTAGCAGTCTTATAAAGTATTCGAATAAAAGTATTTGAATACTTGTATTAAAATACTTTTTGAAGTATTTTTTGGTCTTCTAAATACAATTTTTTAAATTTTTTAAGTATTCTGAATACTATTTAAAAGTATTTTTAACAAAATGTAAATACTTGTATTTAAATACCATAAAGTTTGTTTTATTAATTATTTTTTACAACAATTTGACATTAATAAAAATGATATTGAAAAAACAATTGATTTAAATATTATATTTGAAAAAATTAATGTTATTAAAAATAATTCAAAATTTTGTAAATATTAACATGTTTCGATCATTTTTTTAAAAATATTATATTGCTTGATTCTACACTGTTAGTTATTATTTCAAATTGTTAAAATCTATAATAAGTAGCAAACTAGTAACATAATATAATAAATATTAAAATATACATAAATATTATACAGAATAAACCTTAAAGAAAATACTTATATTTGTATTTGAATACTTTGTGAGTATTCGTAAAATAAATTTTTATAATAGTATTTCAAAAGTATTTTTAATACTATTTTATTAGATTACTAGTATTACAACCTTAATACTTTTTCAAAAGTATTTTTACAAGATTATTAATTAGTCCGGATAATTGGAGTTCTACTGTACATAATTATAATTTATAGTACAGATTTAATTAAAGGGCTTTTATCTATGAATATTACTAAAGAAAAACATCTTTAGTAAACCTAACTATTTTAAGGGAATTTAATAGGTATTTAATTAATATATAAGTTTTTGGATTACCTAACTATTATAAATAATATTACCAAGACATAAAATATAACTAATTATATTTATGGACCAGGCTTAAGTATTTCATTTGTCCCTATCTATTTTGTATATTGTGTCTTTAACCATTTCAATTTTTTATCATTTATATTATCTTAATAACCTCTGTACTTAAATTAAATATTTATTATCAAAATAACTTTGATACAAATAAATTAATTAATTTAAGGAATATTTGCTATTTATAAATTTAAATATCATATAAACATTTTTTTAATTTGTATAAATATATTAATTTTAATTATATTTTCGATGTACATTTGTATACAGATATATAATAAATAGTTAGTTACAATATTTCTTAACTACTATGTATACTCAAATAATAAAAAATGTTTAACCGTTAACATTTTTACAAACACATATAACAGTTCCATTGATATTCTAATTATTATACAAAAAAGTCTAAAATCAAAACATAAGCATTAGAGAGTTTAAAATTTTTGATTTTGACATCCGATGACACTTGCAATAGAAATAAAAACATCATAGATACAAGAATATAAAAATCAATACCATAAGAATTAAGAAATAATAGAACTTTTATACAACTCAACTCAACAGTAAGGTTTGAAAAAAAAAATACTAAATTACTTTCATTGACTTGTAAATAACTCACATGATAGATATTGAAAAAAAAATGTATATAATTAAAATGTTGTATAATTCGCAAATATACTTACTTAAAAGTAATATTTTTTGTTAATTTAATCTACATAAATGAGCAACAATATTCGGGACAGTCTCATTATTTTATCAATGTTATTTCAATATTTTATTATATTTTATTGTTTAACTATCTTAAAAAATTGAATATTTAAAAAAAATTGTTACACAAAATTGTTAATTCAAACTAATTTATCTTAAATGTCATAAGTATCACAGGTTTGAAAAATTATTTGATTTTTTATTAGTGTCATAAAGTATATAAGATGTCATTAAAATATGATCTCAATAACACAGCTTGTTAATCAACTGCTTATTTATGTTTGATAATATATATTTAAAAAAAAAATTATGCTTAATAATGAACAACTACAATAGTAGAAGAGGCAATTAAAAAATAATGCATTTAAACATATTAAATATAATATCCTTAATTTTTTAAACAAAAATAAAATTTTTAAGATTCAACGGTAAAACAGGTATTATAAATTAAAATTTCACTAAAACAATAAAATGTGACTAATAAATAATAAAAAATTTGAATCAATTCTAGTATAAAGTTGATAACAATTTACTTGAATTGAAAAGTTTTGTTTTACTACTTGTTTAGTAAGAATGATTTGAGTGAATAATAAAAAATAATAGTTCTACTAATTAATGTATTTTAATTAAAAAATAGGATATTATTAATACAATTAAATTCCTTTAGACTATAATATTATTTAAAGTTCACAAATTTGTAAATGAGTTTTGTACAAATTGTTCATACTCAATATGCCTCTTTTACTAATAACATATTATTACATATATGAATACATGTTTTGTCCTAAGTTATTTTTAAACAATTAAATTATCATAAATAAAATTTTGTTGATGAAAATAGCAAATATTTAATTTGAATTAATATTAAACACAGTTGAATAGTTCATTATGGTAAAACTTGCACCTATTTTCATCTATAAGCAGTTGCAATGAGCATTGTTAATGTTGAACTCGTGTAGTTGGTAAATCTCGTTCTGTAAAAGCCGTTCTGGATCGACTTCGATATAACAATGGAGCTCTTTTATCATCTAAAATATTATAAATATACATTAGTCACAAAATAAATATAATCATGCGGGGGCTAATTAATTTAAAATTTAAATATAAAAATGTATTAATAAAAGTATATTACCTCCAGTACTCGGGCCACCTGGTCTTCGACGTCTTTGATCTCGACTAAAAGCAGATCCTGTTTGCAATGCCTCAAACAAACTATCCATTACACCTTCTTGTGTATGATCTGCATTCATATCAATTAGTGCTTTTTTACGTGCTGCTCGTTCCTTTTTTTCTTTTTCCGCTTTATCACGAGCATCTCGAGCACGACGACTTTTTTCTTCTGCTTCTCTTCGTTTATGATTTTCTCTCTGAGCTTCCTAAAATTCATATTATTTTCTATTATGATACATACATAAATTATTTTTGTGATCGTTATAAAATTAATTTAAAAATCAAAAGGCGGGTTCCGGTTATAATAACTGATTTTATCAATGGAAATGTACATAAATTATATAATATTAAAATAAAAAACAGTACATAGTATATATGAATAGAAGATAATAGAGTAAACTATAGAAGTCAATATCACTATTATAATAGTTAGCAGTAAAAGATTGATTGTCTATTGCTGAATAGTATACTATTAAGAGGACGTAACACGAGTATTTGTTATCTCTGTCTTGCAAGTGTGTAACATAGCAAATTTACGTTCAGCAGATCATGTTTATCTTTGTTAATTTAAAAATTAGTGTGAATTGACTTATTATGAATCTTGATGGTAAGAACGTTATCTGTGTTTGAATGCGGTTTTTTTTATGATTATTTAGTTTTTAAGCAAGTTATGACTTTATGAACATTTTTATTTTACAGATTAAATATATTTATTCTAACCAAACTAAAGAGGCTAAACGTGATGAGGGTAAATTTGTTATTGTATGCACTTGGAAGATAGAGACAATAAATGCTTATGTTACATCCTCTTAAAATGTAATATTTCTCATGACAAAACATCTATTTTATGTACTATAATTCATTAAAAGAAATAATTTAAAATGTACTTACATAGAAACTATCTTTAAATGATTTTAGGTCAGTGAAAAATTCTTCCAAGGTATATTTTGATTTGTCAAACACATAATATTCAGCTAAATCATCATATAAAGCTTCCATTTTTTTACACATATTTTGTAACAATTCAAATTGTGACTTGGCTTCTTTTGCAAATGGCTATAAATGTTTTAAAAATGTTAAACAGCTATTATTATAATGGCAGTCTTATTTATAGATTTTAATCCAAGGATTAAATTAAGAAACATGCCAATATTGATTGATACCACAACAATACTACAACATACAAAACAACTAAGTCCTGAAAATTTGCCTTAAATGATTTTAGAGCTTTTATACAAATGTAAGACATTTTAAAGATTTAATTTTTATATAGCATAAATTGTTTTAAGGTCTATATTTAGTCTGGTAACTTCAAAAACAAAAATTAAGGTTTGAACTTTAGCATCTGTATAATATTTTCTTGATGCTCTAAAATAATTTATGTAAAACATATTATATTTATTTGTATGGAATACTTACAGTCATAACTTCTGAAAATAAATCATCTTCACCACATTGTTGTTTACTACAATTATTAGTAAGGTCTACATCGAGGTTACGTAAGCTCGTATCCATAATACGTAATGTTTTTTGTATAACATCAATTGATACTCTTGCAGCTCTATCACAGTGTGTTAGTTCATCACCAAATGTAATTAGGTCTGGATAGTTTTTTTCAACTATATCAACAAGATAATGAAGAAGAGTTGACTTATTTTCTACATCTTTTATTGCAGTGAGCTGTTTAAGTAAGATAAGACGACATTAGATGTTTTAAAATGTTGATACAATATTCATTAATTCAATAAGTATGTTAACTATAATAAAAACACTTACTTTTGGCAAAAAACTTATCTCAAAACCATAAGCTTGTCCATTTCGTGATCCACTATTCATATAATTTCCCAATAATAGAACAAGCTCCAACATTTTGTTGAATTTAACACCACTTTTGACTTCTTCACAGGCTGCTGTACCTGCCACAATGGCTGGTTTAATATCTTGTACCATCTCAGGATGATGTTGTCGATAACTTAAAGATTTTAGCCTAGGTAGCAGTCTTTTAATTTCTCCCATCTACAAACACATAAAATATTGTTAAAAATTAAGCTTTAAGATAATTTTTGAAATAACCAACATGAAAAATATAACATACTATTAATGAAAACAACAATTTTTATTAAATATAATATTTTAGATTTAATCTTTCTGATAACTCAAATGATTTTTAAAATACTCACAGTTACAGCAAATTGTTCTGCTTCTACAAGATCCTCATAAGGACAATCTAAATCTCTTAGTTTTTTTAATTGATCTGGAGGAGGCAAATAGTTGATTAGTTGATCCAGTACATTGCCTTTTAGTACAACATCATCACATTTCAGAACACCACGTTTTACATCAGCATAGCTCAAATGTTTTAATGAGCCACCCAATAAAATAGAAAGATTTTGTGAAGCTTTTGGTTCTAATACTTTTAAACATCTTACTTTCTTTAGAGTCATAGTCCTATAAGTATGATAAAAATTATTATATTGTTAAAAGTTTTTTGACATTTAAAATTGTTTCTAATTTTTAATTCAATAAAATTATAAAATATTGTTATACTTGTCAGTGGAATCTTCTGGTTTTTTTCGAGCTGGTTTTGAAGAAAACTTTTCAGATAACCCTTGTAATATATCATTAGATGCTAAAGCTTCTTCTTGAACACGTGCCCAAAAACATTTGTCTGATACTTTTTGAGGTATTATCTAAAATTGTATGAATATGGAGTTAAGTGACTGAATGTGTAATAACCATTACAAAAAAAAACTGGTTATTATATAATAATATTTTATTAACCATCTTATATATTAAGAAATATTTGATACAAATTATATGTTCATGTTTACTTACACTCTTCCAATTTGCTCGTTTAATACCTTCCACATGCCACAGTTTCTTAGGTTTAAGGCCAGGAGGTAGTTGAGCTCCTAAATTACCAAGTGGAGGTGGTGGACGAGGTATTCCACTTCCCATCATATTTGGAAATGGTGGAGGTGGAGGAGGACCACCTCCAGGCATTGGTGGTGGCGGTGGTGGAGGTGGACCAGCAGAACCAGGCATAGGAGGAGGCGGTGGGAAATTACCACCAATAAACATAGGTGGTGGAGGTGGTGGTGGTGGTGGTGGTGGAGGTGGACCACCAGTATTTCCATCTTGTTTTTTATTTAATCCTGATTTCCCATTCTAAATTATAAAATATATCAATGTTAAATTAACAGTTTTTTATATAAAAAAAAAAATAAACATTTTAAACTTAAATTAATATGTAAAAAATGTTATGTTTTGAAAACATTTATTTATTAATTAACATCCAAAAAAATTAATACATTTTATCTTCGTTCTCTATGTATGTTTACGGAATTTGATTTTCTAATATAACCTATACATTTTTAGTATTAAATAACAATATAAATAAGATTTTTTACAATACTTGTAAATCAACATTAAGTATCATTATTGAGAATACAGATATTTTATTAGAAACTTTATATCCTGTTTGTTTTATTTAATTATCAGCCCTAAACAATAAATGTATACATATTTATAACATATTTTCATATTTTTAACCTTGCTTTGCCAGAACATACCATTTATTCTCTATTAACAGTATTAACATAAGCTAATTATTAATAAATATATTAAAAAAAATAAAGATGCTATTTTTACTAAATACTACAATAAAATACTTACATTTTCCATAGATGAGTTTGACATGAACTCTTTTATAGTGGTTTCAGCTTGAATTAATTTGGCTTCTGCTTCCTGGCGGGTAGCTACAGCGTGTTCTAATTTATCTTTTAATTCTTCAACTCTTCTATCTTCTTCAGCTTTAGATTTTTCTGTTACCAATGAATAATTTAAATATATTTTAAAAAGTTATAGTTATAACTTATAACATAGTTCAGCAAAGATTATCATTTACCAACAACAGTGTCAATTAATGGTTGTACATCTAATTGAAAACGCTTTGTAGCATGAAAATCCGGATCACATCCGTTGCGATGTAAAACAATTTGAGATACACATTCTTCTATGAGTTTGTAAAATGCAGGCCTTCAAAAAAAATAAACAAATTATCAATTAATTTTGTTTTCACTTTACTTTAGTATTAGCATACAAGAAACTACAAAATCTTTCAAATGAAAATAGTGTATAATATGTAGGTTCATAATGCAATTAATTTAAATTATTCTATATATCCTATACATATATAGTCTGTACCAAATAAGAGCGCACCGGGTGGCTTATGAAAATTGGTCGAAACTCGGGCATAACAGAGAGAGCTACCACAGCGTGTTCCGGGGCGACCAATGACAGAGCTCCATGAGTAATAAAAGCTCTTATTTGGTACAGACTATAGTGAGTTAATTTTATTTTAGTTAGTTACTAAAATAACATTTATTCAACTTATTTTGTAGCAACTACCATTTAATAAAATATGGAAATGTGTGCTATTTATTGTTCATATCTTACAAACATCTAAAAATGTAAGCAATAAAATAAAAAATAATTTTTGTAATTTCTTTTAAAAAGAAACAAATATTTTAACAATTATAAATATAACTTTAATCATGAAAAATCCAGTTATTAAAAAAAAAATTGAATTTATTTGTATAATAATCAAAATAAAGATTCTTTACTAATTTTTAATTACATACTACAATGATTTCATCCTTGAAAAACTTTATAAAATAATCAAAACTAAAAAATAAGAATAATTATAATCAAGTTAATATAATAAATATATTTTTTCAAACTAAATTAACCCTTTCACTGCTCGAGACGTATTATTACGCCCAAGACATTTACATTATTCACTTCTTCAGTTGTACTATTACGTCCCTGTATATTTTTATAATATTCTTATTTGCCGGTAACCATACAAGTGTAGGAGACCTTGGCTCGCATTATTTCAATCTTAAATAATTAGATCATATAGTTAAGAAAAATGAAAATGAAAATATTTTATTTTATGTAGCAGGTTGCAGTGGATAAATAGTGTAGCATTGAAAGGGTTAAATGTTTTCATTGATACATAGATGTTATCTTTTGTTGATTCAAAGCAATCATTTATTTGCTAATTATCAATTATTATTTCTGTTAAGAAATTTTACCTGATAGAAACATCATCTTTAATAAATAGAAAATGTTGAAGTATAGACAAAAGATATGGTTCAGCTGGTGAATCAGCCACAATGTTTTTAATAACATCAAAACAATCTCCTACGTCATCAAAATCCATGCGTACATTATCAAATCTTTGAACTAACTCTTCATAATCATCTTCCTTATGTACATTAAATATGTTTAATTGTCTACTAAGATCTTCACTGCAATCTTTTTCTAAGCTCTGAAAGATATTCATAGGATAAACGATTAAATACCTTAACTTAATTAATAATTAAATACAATTAAAATAAAGACTTACATCAATAACATCATACATGCCAGCTCGCATGATTTCATTTCGTAAATGACCACGAAATTCTAAATCTTCAGGCGTGGATACAATAGCATTAATAAACTGTAAGCAGGCCACCTAATAAAATGTAATAAAATATATTAGTATACAATTAGATTAATTACTTAGTTACTTCTCTCATCACTATTTAGTATACATTTTATTAATTTCAGTTAGTAAAAATAAACATGTCCATAATATTTTATCATCCTCAAAGAAATAGATAGCCAAGGTAATAAAATCTTATTGTATAAAAATATATAACTTTATACGATGTAATACAAAATATTAATTTTCAATGTAAGAATAATTAATTTAATTCACATTATTTAATAGTTATAAACAAAAACAAAATATTAAATACTTAAATTAACTACTTTAAATACATTACGTATAAAAGCTAAAATTTATTTACTTACTCTCAAAGCTTCATTTCCTATAGTTTTTAATCCCTGAACTATAGGTAAGAATCGACAACGATTTTCAATATCTGCACTCATAGTTATAGCTTCCAGAGCTTTCTCATGACCATTTGGAGGTATTAAGCTAACAGCTGCTAAGACTTTTACTGCCTCTAGCATAACAGCTGGCTTATTAATGTCAAGCGATCGAGCAATAACAGTCAATGCTTCTTTGTGTCCAAACATTTGTTTTAAACCAACAGTGCTATTCATGATTGCTTTTAAACATCTAATACATTCATACTGTATACGAGCAAACTGAGCATTTTTTCCATCACTAAAACATCAAATATTCATTAAAAAATCTTTAAAATGTATTAAATAGTAAATACAAATTTATATATAATTACGAATAGGTTTTAAAAATAAAATATAGCAGTAATATCACCAAATCATCACGAATCAAATGTCATTAATGTACAATTTCGGAAACAAGTATATTTAATCAAAGTTAATAATGTACAAATAGAACTGGGAAAAATTAAACTGATTATAGTAATAGATCTAAAATAATAATTTCTTTTTCTATTAATATTTGTCATAACCTATCCATTAATAACTTTATCTATATTAGTTTTATTTTAACTTCATAAATACATTATGATCAATATAATACTATAGTATAAAATAATACTTACTTGCGATAACATTCATTGAGTACAGATAATACTTGACGCAATCCTTCGGTGCCAAATTCACTAACCCAGCTTAACGGATGGTTAGTTAAGGCAATGCGGAGGGATACTACACAATTATATGTCTTATTGGCACTTAAATCTGGTTGTGAAAGATATTGGATATACTCTGTAGGTTTGTCACACGTTTTTTTATTGCCTTCCTATTAAGATGAAATTTATAACAACATTAATATTTTGAATTCAAATAAATAATAATATAATATTTGAAAAATGTTTAACTTACGTTACTTGATTTTTTATAATGCATCATTAACATTTTTTTTTTATTCACAACCGATTGGTCTCTTATTGGGGTTTTTTTCTCTTCTGTTAAATTCATATCATCCTAAAATGTATAAAAGCTTAGATAAATGGAATATAATATTATGTACAATGTAAATATACTTTTTTTCCAACAACTAAAAATATTGTATTAAATGGTTTATGTAAATAATTAGAATGTATTTTTTATTATTACCAGCATTTCTTCAAACTTATCATTGAGTGCTTCTACATCTAAATGTTCAACAAACATTTCACACTCATCTGCATCGTTATGACCACTCGATGAAATATCATTATCCGAGTTTATGCGTGGCAAAGAACGGCTGCCAACACCATATGTACTTCCACTGCTGTAGATACCATTGCCACCGACACCACCAATTGGTGATGATGCCGCTGACCCATATTTTTTTGGTCGTCCGAACAATGTATCTAGCTGTTAATACATAAATAAAATCAAAATTTGATGATAATAAGTAGGAAAAGAGTAAAAGCAGAAAATAATAAATGTAAAACAAATTTAATGTAAAAATAAAATTTTGTTTTAATGAATTAATAATTTTCCCAATAATTAAAAATATTTAGGTACTATCGTAAATGTAATAATTACATACTGAAAAGAAATTACAGGAATATTTGTATATAAATAAGGACTTACAAAACCAGTGGTTGGCTTGGTTTTTTCTCCGCGAGACATGATTATTTTGTTGAATATTAATTACTTTCAACATCTAAAACAAATAATATCATACAATTCATTGAAAAGATAGAAAAAACTTCATCTATATTATAATACGTCAGGTAGGAATCTAATAACAAATCTCAATATTATCAATTAATGAAGCAATTGAGAAACACAATGTACATATAAGACGTTTTAAAATGAAAATACCGATAAAATCTCAATCAATTTCGTACATTCGAAAAAAATTTAAAAGCAAATAATATGATAATTTAGCAAATAATATTTACTTAAAAACCTGTTGAATGTTACTACTATACATAATAATATGTATCAGTAAATGAAACAATGCAGGAATCGTCACAGCGTAGTAAATGATGGAATCTTAGTGGA
This sequence comes from Nasonovia ribisnigri, assembly GCA_027563435.1. NCBI lineage: Eukaryota > Metazoa > Arthropoda > Insecta > Hemiptera > Aphididae > Nasonovia > Nasonovia ribisnigri. Next base: position 624,908 of record JANEHU010004926.1, on the reverse strand, counting down.
ATAGCACCGTGTTGGACATTTCGATGTGTATACGTTACTCACAAAATAACTTTTTAGTTTGTACGAAATATATTACAGTAAGAATATTGTATATCGTAATAAAACACTTAAAATTAAGTTAAAAACAACAACAATACGAGCAATTAAAATAACTTGAGCGTTATCACTTATCTGCTTGTACCACGGTTTCGGTAAGATAAGACATTCTAAAAAGATAAGATCTCCCACGAGTCACCCGTAGTGTTGTTTGCACCCCGATCGAACGTATGCAGCTGTTCCATTCGCTATTAATTATTCACTGCAACCTTTTTTGTCGATTTGGTCGCAAGTGTCATTGTAATACTTCAAATTTCATCGATCATTACCTATTTATTTTTATCAATTATTATTATCTCTCGACGATTCTCGTGGGCGTGCGGAATTCACGGCGCTATTGTAGAGTAAATACGTGCGACTGCAACACTCGAGGGTCCCGACGTTCCGCTACGCTCCGTTACGTACCTGTTTTGCCTACCTCCAAACTGCCGTTATCGTTCTAGGCCGTTTGCGCAATAATTTATTGTGTAACCAATAAAAATGTGAGTGTACTACGAACGGGCAGGTTACCTACCTACTTATTATCGTGTAAAAAGAAATTACGTGTTTTGATTAGGTGCTTAAAAAAAAAAAAAAAAAACATAGAATATAGTTTACACTTTTAGAATGGATGTTAATACGTTACGATTACCTAAAATATATTACCCACGTCACTGAATTTTTTTGTTAAGGCTTGTTCGATGTTTTATTTCTTTTTTAATGGGGAACATTAATTATTATTGAAACAACGCTAACGCACATTATGGGACGCCATTTAACTGGTGTGACTTTTTTTAGTGGCTGAAAACGATGTTGATGTCAGAATTTGTCGGGCCTTGGGAAATTTAGTTTTGATCCAAAGCCAAAAAAAAAAAACTGCAAATACCTACGCGATGCACGTAAATATACTAGCTACGGAGGCGGACCTCTGCAGTCTGCATGCCCCTTCCTAATTTTACAGGCAAAACTATGATTTATTTTTGGAGGGGGTTATATAGAGACATAGAGTACATGCCTATATACTATATTTATACATGGTCACATGGAAAACTATACCGTTCCTTAGTTATCAAGTAGTCATTTTCAAATAGTTAGGTAGGTATTCAAAAATAATAAGCCATAAGAATATTTTTAAACATAATTATATAAGTTTTGATACACCTAATTAATGGCAGTACTGGACTAAATACCTTAGCTGACAGCTTAATGAACGCTGAAGTTAAGAAAGTCAATTTCAAATTTCTGAAATAAATTGTATTTTATTCAAATAATAAAAATGACTTATACAAAGATACACTTTTTCATAAGCATTATAGATCCAATTTAGACGGAAATTCGTTAAAATGTCAAACATTTGCAAACTATTTTGTTAAATAAACATATAGGTACCTACAGCTTATGATTGTCTGACCTAATCTTTTAAATGTAATAAAAGATTCCTCTTAAGTTGTTCTTATTGGAATAAAAAAAAAGTTTAGCGTAAAGACACATTCATTTTTTATGAATTGCTATAATAAATTATTTAATATGAATACAATTGGATATAATACAAATGTAAATAATGATTTCCCCTTAATTCTATTTTTATTATTTTGTTATCTTTAAATCTTTAAGTAATTCAAGTTATAATAGGCAATATAAAATTCGAAATATTTTGACTAATTTTAAGCTATCATATTTTTATACTATTTTTTTAAATTATAAAGGTAAATATTCGAATATTTTTAGTTATTTATGATAAATACATTTTTTTATTCTATCAAAAAGCTTAAAAATATAATGCAAAGTTCCTAATAAGTTTGTTTTTCATAGCATTTTAAAATTATCAAAAGTACGTCTAAATATGTATTGTGCACAATATTTGTTTTTATAATCATTCGACAACATTCTTAAAAATCATGAAAATGTTCTAGTAATAATTTGAAGTAAAGTTATGTAATTAAAAATGCATTCAATTTTAAGTTTAATAATCAACACTTGAAAATTGAATGCAAAGTTCCTCATAAGTTTAACTTGCAGTAATTTAAAAATTAACAAAAATATACCAGCAATATTTATTCTTTTATAAAAATCTGAAGTTAAACATATTAAGTTGGATATTCAAATAAAAATATTAACGATTTTTCCTCGATCGATTTTATTTATTACTTATTTTACTATCATTTTTTGCCATTGTAAACTATTAAATAGGTAGTAACTAAAATGTACATCAATTACCAGGAACATATTACTTTTGATTCTATTGTACCTTGGTATTATACCTTGCGAGTTCTTATAGGCATAGCTATTATATGGCTTCATGTATCTATATTATGATATAATATGTGTGTGTCGTCTGTGTGTATTAATATGTTTATGCAAAAGTAAAAATTATTAACACAGGCTGAGTACTTAAACAGGTACATATTTAATACTTGTATACGAATATTTAAAGTATAAAGTTTCATTCCAGTTTTCCTTAAAATACAAAGTTATCTATTTTTTCGCATGGTCAGAAAATTAAAATAAATTAATACTAGGTTCCTCATAAGTCATAACTTATTCATATACCAACTGAAAAATATCGAAGATACATATAATAGTCTCGATATATTTTTATTAGCGTTTAAAGTTAGAATTTTGACAAATTTCGTCAAAATCAAAAAACTGTGCAAATTATTTTGAATTAGAAATTCATAAAAAATTATTAAATTTCGAATAATCGTAGTTGCTCGACATTTTCATTAAATGTATATTCTCAAAATATCTTGACTCTTTTAGAGTTATTTATAGATATTTTTCATTTAAATTTTTTTTTTAGATTTTAATCTATAAAAAAAGATAAAAACATTTTTGCTTGGTAAAAAAGTTTGTAAATTTATTTCATTATTCCTCATAACTCATGAGTTATTAGTGTGTTTTAATAATAATGTTTTATAAGTATTTTAAGATTAAATGTTGACAAAATTCTTCAAAACAAAATTATTTTATGGGTAAAACTGTAAAAGTATATAAAATGTTAAATAGTTATAATAGTTATAGTTATGGCTTAAAATTTCAAATATGATATTTAATAAGTATCTTGTTCATACTGTAATCAAATTATCTAAAAAATAAACGAATAAAGTTTTTTATAGATATTTTAAGTTAAAACTTGATTGAATTAGATAGGTATTTAAACAAAGAATAAAGGTTTTAGTTATTTTGTTGTACCTAATTTAAAAATATTATTGGAGGTACTTGAATAATTTAACATATATATTTTATACATATACTGACATTTTCAAATTGAACTGTATTGGGTACTATTATTAAAATAAATTACTTTAATTTCATATTATTATATATAATATATATATATATATATATATTACTATAATACTATAGTAATATAATTAGTAATATAGGTTGATAGATGGTTTTCGCTCGGAATCGTTGTCCATATACGATGATTTTATATCATTTAATTAAAATTCAACACATGAACTACCTACAGTGGAATATATGACATCTAATGTACAGGAGAGCGGTATCCACTTACCAATATTTTTAATAATGGTTTTTAAATATATTTTTATACAAATATGGTGTCCGTTTTAAACGTATCAACTAGGTACCTAGGTAGTTAAATACAAAATATTTATAATTTGTTATGGATTATAGCCAGAGATTTAGCTGTAAAATACTAGTGACTATAATGAGTATACTTATGACAGTTATAAATATAATTAATATAAATCTTTTTTTCCCTGAACAAATTTGTCCACCTTCTTAAACTTATGTTTTAAATAAATGACAATTATAATTTTTAAACTTATCTTAAGATAAAATAAACATGTGGTAAACATTTCAAGTATCTACATTTATTCGTTCTTGAATACAACAAAATAAGAAAATCACTACTTGAGAAACTGAGTAAATATCCAATGTTGTACAAATTTCAACTTCAAATCCTCATAAAAATTTAATTTGACTTTCCAGTAGACATTTCTTTTGATAACGGTAGACAAACTTATGAGTAATCTAGTATTAAATTTTCAAATCTTAGATTTTAGAAGAAAAATTTTAATGAAGTTCTGACTCAAAATAATTTACTGATTTTCGTGATTTTTATGTATTTTGTCAAAATTCAAAATCAAATTGCTTAAAAAAAAATTTGTGACGATATATTTTTAATATTTTTCAACTGCTATTCTAACAGTATATAAGAAGTATTGTATTAGAATTTCACGATTTTTGACTCAACAAATTCAATTTTATTGACATTTACATTAAGATACTAAAGTTGAAAATCGAAGAATTTTTACTGACCCAAAAGCTGATGACAGACACAAAAAAATAATGAAAAAAAACACACATCATTGTAAAATCAATACATTCATCATTTGGCTCAGAATCTAATATAACACAGAAAATATTCTAAAATAAACATTTTCAAGTTTCATATATTAAATCATAGTACCTATAACGGGCGGCTAACATGCCATAAATGTCCATACCACTCAGCTAGATTTTATATGTAAAGCCAAAATAAAAAGCAAATGTCTTAAGGATTACACGCGTTCCAACGTATACTGACTAAAGTTATAGGTACTCCAATAATAATTTTGAAGAAATATTTGAATTTATTATGAAGTATATTATAAATCATTCGAGTCTGAATTTAAAAAATGTTTAAACTGTATCTTGACTTCATTTAAATTTCTAAAAATTCCTTTATTTTTTCTAAATTTCAAGTGCGATTTTTTCTAAGAATAATAATTTGAATATGTGACTCAAAGGATCCATAGTTGACTTAATAACAGAATAAGCTCTGTTTTAAAATTATTATTGGTTTAAAAATTCAAGTCAGCATGTCGGAACTCGATAGCGAGCATACTAGAATGTACCTATTGCTACTCCGCTCGCTGTCGAAGGATTCAAAATAAACTTCATTATAAATTCAAATATGTTTTCAAAATTATATTGGACTATTGAAGTAAAACTAAAGTCAGTAGACGTAGTAACCTACGTTAAAACACGTATGGTTGTATTTTCTCTAAAAAACGATACCTACCTGGTATGGAATCCCCTAAAGTCTCAAACTTTTGTTATAAATATTACACAGTAATTGATATAGTAGCAAGTATTAAGTAATTATTAATAGTTTTAAACTTTACTTAAAATTGATCAATTATAAATTGTATTATAAGCCTGCTGTAAGGAATTTCATTATTTTTTGTTTATTCATAATCTAAGTTCTAAAATATGTGAAACAAAATGATTCTTGTTTATAAGGAAAATATGGTCTAAAATTGAGGTGATCCATGACGCATCAAAAGTTCTCTAAGTTGACCGTAGCTTCAAAAAGATTAGAAACCACTGCTATAGTTAATATTAAATAATATTATATTATAAAACATTAGGTATTTATAGTTTATAATTGTACACCCTTTCTTTTAATCACATTACAATATTGTTGGTAGATAATCATTTAGGTATATTTTTTTTTTTTTTTTTGAACAGAATATTTATTATTAAAAATCAATCGAATAAACTTCACAATATTATTCATTTTAAATGTTATACATTTTAATACACGGTATAACAATATATTTAACAGTATCATGCTTATATTTATTTTAATTTATAATTTAAAATACATTAGCTAATTGTAAACGTGTAGGTTTTAGTAAGACCACGCATGATATCGCACAATTACATATTATTATGATTCATGATTATAATTATTATAAATTATTTGTGAATGAGTCGTCGTATTAAACTAATGAACTATAAAATACATCAATTATTAATCACATTATTTGTGTAGATAATATATTAACGGATCAATATTTAATTTTGGATAATTAGTATTTAGTTTACCATAAATACTGTACGTATAACTACTAAATAACTAATTAACAGTTTGAACTCGTAGTAAGTAAATGCCACTGTGCCAGTATGATAGTGCCAATATGGATTGAAAATGTATTAATTGGGAAATAATATTGTTTTATATTCATTCAAACTTAGTTTTTAACGAACGTTTAAGTTCAAAAATAATAATTATAGTTGATCTATATTTTACATATATTTTTATAAAATTAAACATATATTGATAAAAAAACTTCAACAATTAATAAATCTATTAAAAATAATTAAATACCTACTTCACAATACTTTGATGTTTATACTCATAAGTATATGATTGAATATTTCAATAAAATAGCAAGTCGAGAAAGAGGTAGGCAAAAGAAAAAGTGGTTAGAGGTCAGGGTTATGGTTAGGGAACATGAAGGCACGTGGCATGGGTGTTGAGATAATTATGGGCACCGAGAGGTGGAAGACAAACATAAAAGTAGTTGACCCCCGTAGCGTAGTATTATAAGACGATAAATACCTTAAGAATTTAAACAAAATTAAATAAGCCATAGGAGTCATTGGGTAAAAAAAGAGAAAAGAATTTCATTAAATCGTAATCTTTATAAACTCAAATATTCGTTATTAGTATCTTTATATTATATAAAAAAGACATAAGTATATTTAATTATAATTAAAAAAAAATGTATTTTCAAAGTAGATTACCGCATTATGTTGATTTTCTACTTTTACGGTCTTTAACTGGTTATGTATTTACGTAATATCCCTTTCAACGTAAATATAATATAGGTAGCCTCTTAGTCTTTACTTATTTTTCCATAGAAATGTTTCATATTTTTTAAACAAATGCCAGAGGTCATCGTTTTTTTTTCTATTTACTTGACTATCGTTGAGTTTTTGAAAAACGAAGAATCTTTAATAGCTGTCCCCCGGAAAGGACCTATAACAGATGTATCAAATTGAAACACTCTAAGCAATGAAGCTGTGTTAGACCTAAACACACTATGACCTATAGAATGTGACAACTCATTTACATAAAATTTACAATTTTCGATAGTTCATATTCCGAATTCCGATCATTATTCGAATAGGTAGATCTTAGGTAAGTATAGTCTTTGGTACTAACGATCACTCCACTTCTGTAAAATATATTTCATTATTTAATGTGTTCTGAAAATCAATGGCAGATGGTAAAAATATGAGTTATAGTTAATGAAGAACATAATTATTAATGTTTAATAATAATTAAAATATGGTCAGATTTTTACTTCATAAATGGATTGACGTAATCAATAATTCCGATAAAATCGATTTTTAATTAACCTAACTGTACAGAAAATAAACAATATTTTCAACAGTTAGGAACTGGTCAAAAATGAACTTTCTTAAGACGTTGATAGACCTCGTCATAGTGCAGAGTTTTACAAATTTCTAATACCTGGTCGTGGGATACCTATGTAAACGAAATGTTTGGAATTATATTACGGGTATTATGCACCCTTTTACAGCATCATACAAGCGCAGCTCCTAAAAATTAGAAATATTAATTATAATTTACATATACATAGAAAACAAATAATATATGTATATTATATTATAATTATATAAATAATTGCCGAAAAAACGTAAGTAGGTACCCGTGCGTAAGTATTGGTGCATACTCAAACCTATATACTATAAACGTATTATTCGAAAACGGACTTGTGGAAAAAAATACTTTCTCTTCCAGCTATTATAGCTATATTCGAACTAAATTTAATCGGTGTCACATCGTTATTATTCGCCGTCGTCACAATAACAGGTATGGACGTATGGTACAGTATTAGGTACATTCCAAAAATCGAATACACCCTATAAGTATCACCGCACCAAATCAACATTTTAATATTTTATTTATTTTTGAAATGTATAAGTACTATTATTAATCAGATTTTTTTTTTAATAGGCTTACTGTCGATCAAACCGCATTTATAATATATTTTATCGAACCACAACCACGGGTACGAGAGGTGCTTTGGGTGCCACGGGACTTTTGGCACATACTGTAACTGTATTATCCGCATGTCTACTGCAGAATGTCGTGTAGATATTAATGTCTAGGTATATTATAGCGCATTGCACGTCCATAGCTGTTTTGTAACCATGTGCCGTGGCGAATAAAACAAATACCTATACGGCGGTACATATTATTATTATGTGTCATGAGACGCGACGATTTCACACGCGCGGTTCCGATGAGAAGTAGGAGACCACGGAGGACGCAGACCGCATATATTGGAATATCATAATATACACAAGCATCGCTAAGCACACATACCTCAGACGTCTATAATATACCTATAGACTATAGTATCTATATACCAATAATAATAATAATAATAATATAACGACTCGATAGGTGTGTATGTGTGTAAATATTCAACTATTAACTAGGTACCTATATATCATTTCCATTGAATCCATCGCGGAGGTCTTCTTCTTCGCGTATCCAACCGGATGTCTCATCGTCGTATGTACAAATGATTTTATTATATTATATACATAGGTAGCCAGGTAGGTACCTCCTCCCATGCATATATATATATTAATATATTGTATATATTATAAAATATGTATAACATACTTGTGTCACGCGCGTGTGTGTGTATAAAACCGTATAACCCACTTACCACCGTGATCACGTGAAAGTATTCGGTCAAGGTCCCCACCGGGTACCACGGCCACGGTCGGTCAATCGGGTACCCGTCGTATACCTACCGGCGGCGGAGGCACGTATATTAATTTTCTATTCGTTTTATACACGTCGATCTAAGCGTTCGGAGGACATTCGTTTCGGACGTTGCGATCGCGTTCGAACGTCTTCTCATCACACTCTTCATATTAGGTATTATTTTTATTATTTCTATCGTTTTACAGGCACCTAACACACTATATATTTGTCTTATTAGCTGCGTCGACGGTTTCTACATAGTCGTTCCGGTTCTCTCACGCCGTTCGGTCGACAAAATATAATATTATAATTTATAATAAAATACCTATCGCATTTCCGACGCGGCTCTCCGTGTCACCACAAGGAAAATGTCGCTCTCCGCGTGCGGTCTGGCCGTTTTCGCGTGCGTCGCGATATTAGTATTGCAGTCTGCCATCGATTCCACTGATGCTTTGCCGACCACAGATCAATCGCTGCAGTCGTCCACACCGCTGTCGCTGTCATCGCGAGACATCGAAGACGAAGTACTCGGCACGAGTGCCCTAACCACTACGTCAACCGGTGAAGTGGTTGGTGATTACGCAGTCAAGGATATGGCTTTGGGTAAATATAAATTAACGGTTACATCGATACGTATATTATATGAGGTGTGGAACACGCACGGCAAATACGATGCGTTTGCACCAGTACTGTAGTCGTATGCAGCAAGCATATATTAAGTACAATCATAACTATATAAACATATTTATATCAATACTTAACAGCATCCATAAGAGTAAATAAAATTCTTTGGATGGTGGGATTGAGAAATAAATATATTTTACTGTTTTTGAAATATATTAATTACATTTTTCAGAAATAAGGTGCTCACCTCTACAATTACTTCTATAAATAATATATATGTATACGCTGAAATTATTTGTTCTATTATATTCTAATAGGTTGAAATCGTTTGTTTTTAATTACAGTGGACAGTGAAAAAGGCCACGTCCATCCTATCAAAAAAAAGAAACCTTTGGGCAAACACAAGAAGAAAAAGAATTCGTTTAAAGATAAATTCTTGCCTCTACTTTTAATACCATTTATTATTCAAACAATTCTCATACCGTTTTTCATAATGAAACTGAAATTGTTAGCTTTGAAAGCAATTGCAGTGGGCAAGTTCGCAATTCTGTTGATCGCTTTTAATATGATGCGTAATTGGTCACAAAATGCACACAGCACTTCGATTCGTGGTTCAACTGGGGTAATTATAAATACTGTCTGACACTTAATTACGTTTGACATAACTCCATACAGGCCACATGCCCACATTAATTAAATGATTAAATTTTTTAAACCGTGTTACAGGATTCAATGCTCATGGCTCAAAATTACGGTTTCAACGGTGTTCCGGAATTTGGAGCAATATTTAATGGCCGTTAGTAATTGACCGACTTTTTGTAATGCTTGATAATTTATTAAATTTATAATGTAATGCTCTCTGCACACGTTCGACGTCGGACGTAGTGCTATATTAACATAAGACTATTTACGAACAAAATCACCAATGATGTATTATATATTATATTAATGAATGTAATATCTAGTAAGGTACATTACCTACGTTTATTATAAAGTATTTTATTATTAACCATGACTCAAAATTAGATTCAATTTATGTTATTTTGTGCCTTATACCTATATTATAATATTGTCATAATTATCATAAGTTATTGTAAAACTATTATATAATATAATATTTTATATTTTATATTTTGGATGTATTTTACCACCACGTATGATGTTGTTAGTTATAACTTAATTACCAGTGTGAAATTAAAATTTTAAAATTATTATTTTGTTAATTTAATAAATTAATAACAATAAATATAAACAGGAAGGTACGCAAGTATTTATGTCTGTTTATTTACAGACTCACTATTATATAGAACTATAGCTAGTAAAATATATTTTTTGTATTAATTGTTAAAAATATACATTTTGAATCGGTTAGCGACTACCTAGTGTTTGTACAATATATACCTATGTCGATGCCTATATAGTAGCTGGTATATCCATATTATAGTCTTTACTCCCAACTGTCTAAACTGCAATTGATACTTATAGTATATATTTTATTTTAATAAAAAATAAATAATAATGACGCAGTGATAAAATTAATAAAAGTAATAGTATTTTAGACAAATGTTAATTTATAATCGTAAATAATTAAACGATATTAATTATCATTCTTGTGATGTCATTTGTACCTATACACGCATACGTAGATAAACAGTTGCCTGCAGTTGTACAATAAGAGCCATTTATAAGTAGTTATAATACAGCCGATAGGTTTACCTAGAACTCTTCAAGTTGGAGTGACATACTAAAAAAATACCTAACATTTACGTTACATAGTATATACTTAAAAAAGGTATTATTATAATAATAGTTTTAGTTTTAAAATTGAAATATATTTTATTATTGGTTGAGAATGTAATACCGAAGGTAAATAAGAGTCAATTTAAGTGCTTTATATTATGTAAATTTATAAAATATTTATGCATATTATAAGTTGCTGTAAATTAAATATACTATAGGTAGCTTTAATATCCAATTATAATTATTTCAATAGTTAATAATATTAATGAAATTGATATGTCTAAACTATTTTATGTACAATATTAGTGTCCAACTTATCAATTTCTATTAAATAGATTATAGATAGCACTAAAGTAGTTATTGGTACATATTATATTTAAAATATATTTAAAGAGTCATTTAAAGCATTATTTTAACGTGAACAAATACATCCAGAGACACGTTAAAAAATATCGGGAAACTCGCTCAGTTGCACTTTAATAGTAAGTGTCGAGTGTACCTCGTCATTGAGTGGGTCACTGTAAAGAATGTGATAAATTTGAATTCAATAATAAATACCAGTGCATATGAATAACGATTAAGAGTCAGCCTATATTAAATTATTACTAGTTATTACCTATATTTAATGATAGTGTATATTGCTATAAATAAATTATTTTAGTTATTTTTTGTAATATTAGTTAACGGTAGGTTTAAATAATTATTGACAAAACAAATCGTATCATATATACCTATTAATTGTTATAATATTATTCTAGAACCTATCTTGGAAGTCAACCCGGTTCATAATAAAAATTACAAGTTTAAAATTAAACTAAATATTTTAAAAATTTAATTCTTAAAAGTAATTAATATTATATGCAGTTGTGAAAAGTTTTTGCTTTTGCTATGAAAATTGAAATTTTAAACATTTTCAACTACATGATAATTTGCAATTTGCAGCCAAACTACGTGATTCGGACGAATTATGTTAAAATGTGAACTTCAATATCTTGTAAAAATGAATTGTGACTAGGACCCTAGGCATGTACTTTTAGTATTTTTAAATTTTTATGAGAAAAACTTATGTGGGATATTGTATTCAATTTTCAAGCTTTCTAACCTAGCCAAACATTTTTTATCAACACTTTTTAAAAGCATTTCAAACATTTCATTGTGCATACAAAATTATAACTTATATAATAGTGGAATATATTAATAGTTTTGCAATTAATATTTTTTGAATAATAACAAAATAACAAAAATAGTTAGGGGTTAAATCGTTATTATATGTTTGAATATCCAATGTTATCAAAATTTGAACTAACATTTCTCATAAAAAAATGGGTGGCTTTATTCTAACATTTTTTATTTCAAGTACCTAATTAAATTTTATTATGAATCTTGTATTCAATTCCAATTGATATAAAATTAACAATTATATTTGTAATATTGTAATACATCATTTTCAAATTTTCGTGATTTTACAGGATTTGGTAAAAATTAGAACTTTAAACAGTTGGTTATAACATGTATATAATATTAGATACGTACCTATAACCTACCTGTATTCCAAAAGAAGTCCGTCTTATGTAATGTTTGGGTGTATCAGTTACACCTGTTAATAATGAAAGTTAAAAATAAATGCAAGCATAATCTCTTTATTTATTTATCATTCCTAGAATATATTGTTGTTTTAAATTATAACAGTATAAACATATTAATGGCATGGTTAGAGACTTAAAAGTTATGTCAGTTATGAGTAGGTATTAATCCCCCCTTGAATTTTTATTTTATATCTACATTCAAGAACTAAATATATGGTAAAGGAAAGTTACTGAGGAAAAATTCCAATAATTTTTAACCCCATAATTTCTATTTCTCGAATAGAACTATCATTCAGTGACCCAAATATTCTATACAGCGTAGAAAAACAATTCTAAAGTCGTTGTTCTGACCAGTTACGATTTTGACCGTCAGCTTTTTTTATCAATCGATGAACCCATTGCTATTAACACTAAATTAAATAATTAGAATTAGGTAGTAGGTGCTTTATAACTTATAAGTTATATAACTTTTGTATTCTGTATTTCTGTTACTTATCTTATATTATCTGCAGATTCATGTCAGAGAATTTGAACATAAAACTTTTATCAAAAGTAAGGCATGTGGAATCCATGTAGGTAAATTCATTTTATTCTGGATTATTATTACTATAATTTATAATCTAATTTGTATTTTAATAACAATTTAATTTTAGACTCAAATGTATTAATGACCAGTATTTTCTATTAAAATTTTGAATTTTGTTGAACTTTTTTTGGCCAAGTATAATTTTCCGAAAATTTTTTCTTTGTAAATTTTATATTTTAAACGTATAAATGTATTGATTTTACAAAAATGTGTGAGTTTTTTAAAAGTAAAAAATATCCAGTAGTCTTCTAAGCATTAAGAAAAAACGGGAATTTTTATATAACCTTTTTCCATATATAATAACATTTTTATAGGCATAGAGGAATTTTAAACTTTATTATTGTCGATGGAAAATGTTTGTTTAGTCCAAAAACTTGACATCTTACGAAAGCAGCTTTCTCTAAAGCTGTTATCTTATATGATAGATGGTCTGAAGTTAGAATTGACAAAATTCGTCAAGATTATTAGAATTTGCAAATTATTCATAAAAAATTTTTAAGATACGTATGACTAATATTTTCAGAAGCAAATAAAGTTCAAATTTTGAAAAAGTTCATTAAAATCACAAAAATTTTAAAATTATTTTGTAATAAAATATGTTAAAATGTTAAATTCTTATAGCCGAGTATTGAAAATTTTAAACAAGGATTAAAAATATTATTTGTGGCCTGTGGATGTTTGAAACTTTTAATTCCATTATATTTTATACGCACAATTATTTTTTCAAATGCAATGTTTTCGTCGAAAATTAATTCAACTTACTGTATTAATGGTAAAATTAATAAATCACTCATTTTATTTACCGTTGTCGACTATAATAATACCATTTCAGATTTGGGGTTGTCCATACGGCTCACAGATGAGTGAGGGATGAAAGCCGTATTCACTCCCATAATCTTATGTTTATTCAGCAATCTAATTTTATAAATAGTATATGTATAATGTATATTGTTCATTTGATCAATGCATATATTGTATATTATGTTAGGTATCTACATCGTTCATGGATGACATCACAAAATTTATATTACATTATTCATTTCAAATGTTTGAAATATTGATGAACCAATTAGATCGAAAGAGGTAACTGTTCTAGGTAATTGAAGTCACTCAGTGCATTTGACAAGAACATATGTATAATACAAGGTGAGGCCTTGGGGCTTAAAAATAATGTTATGTGGTTGAAGTAAATGTAGCCCATAGACGCGCATAATAACAACGAAAAATCATCAATTGGATTTCTTATTTCTTATAATTATTATTAATATAGTTTTTCGCAGTATTTGTTGAGTTACTTCTAAAAAGTAACTACTAAGTTACTTACCTTAATAGTTACAAAATAAAAAGGTTACTAGATTATTTTTTTTTAACCAAATTACAAAAGTACCTTATAGCGTTACATTCCTTTAAAAAAAACCTCTAACGTAACAATAGTTACAATGATTTCATCATTTTTATATAATATGTATTTTCAAAATTATTGTTATCACATATTCATTACTATTTTTTTTTTTTTGGGCAAATATTCCATGGACGCCAGCCACATCTACAAAAAAAAAAAAAAAACGCTTTTATAGAAGCACTTTAAGGGAGTGGTATATTAATAGTTTGTCTAAACAATTATCGTTAGTTTACGAATTCAATTGAACATGTTTTTTTTTAATATTGTAAAAATATTACTAGTTATTTCCTATACAAAGTTAGCTGCTCTTAAAATAATTAATGTAATTACTTCAATAAATAAATAACAAAGTTGCCAAAAAAGTAATAGGTACATTACAGAAATGAGCACCTAACTTACGTAACATTACTACCCAACGCTGGCTATTTGATATTAATATAAGTGTCTGAATATCTGCATGGTAATTTAACCACTTATAAGTTATAACGATAGGCGCAAATAGAGTTTGGCATTTGGGGGGCTGAAGCTCAGGTCTATACTAGATACTCTTTTGGTACTTTTATGTCATAACATGTTAGAGTCATTATTTTTTTTAAGGGACTATAGCAATTCTAGGGGGGGACTTAGCCACCTCAGCCATCCAATTATTTGCATCTATGTTTATATCATTTGAGTATGAGAATCTTGTTTGATGTTTTTTTGATATTTTAATTAAAGCAATTATAACAGACAAGAGTAATATCATGATTTGTTTATTTTAAACTCTTACATTTTGCAATATAAATACAATTTAAACGTACAATAATAAAAAATAAATACAAATATCTAGTAGTAATAGTCGTACCTATCATTTTTCCATTTTCAGATTAAATAATACTTATTCAACTACCTTTTATACAAAAATTACACGGTAGGTATATTATTGGTATTTTAAACAGTATTTAAAAATACTTATATGTTCAATGTTTTTTATAGGTAAGCTCAGATGACGAACCATTTGTAAAATTTAATATAAAAGACAGGATTTAATTTTTACTATAAACTAGGTTTTGCATTCGTAAAGTATATTAATGTTAACTTAATTGAGTATAGGTATTGACAATAGTAAAATATTTATTAATAATAGATACTAGTATAATAGTTTTGGTTTATATATTGCGGTATAAAAAGTGTTAACACCTACTTATAACTATAGGAATCAGCTAGTCTATAACAACTAATAAGTATTCTGTATTAAGTGCTAAGTATAGTGTAGTTGACAAACATAAGTTGTAAGTATTAGGTACGCATGGTCAGGTGCGTAAACAGCGTGTGTGACGGGGGGGGGGGGGTGAGGAGGGGAAGATAAAATGTTTTCAACAAATGTTTTTTTCGACACGGCCATGTAAGATTTAATTTGTAAACTTTTATTGCTATGTACCTCCCCTCCTTTAAATATAGTATTTTGTAACTTACCTGAGCACGGTAATATTATGTCTATGTAAAGCAACTACTACCGTTGCAATTCATATAATAGGTATGCTACGGTTAAATAGTATATTATAATATAATAATTTAATAGCAATATTATATAATATTATGTTTACAATAATTATTATACGGAAACGTTTTTTTCATTCGTATTAAAAGCGGGCAGACACTTCTTTTAACAAGCGTGTCGTTCACGCACCATATAATATTATCGGTATAATGTAGATAAAATAATACAGTAAAAACTCCCCTAACTACGGACACATCTAAATCGCGGACGTTTTTTTGAGAACAAATTACAAACTGATCACTCTGAATGGCGGACTGTATCTCCGCGAACAGTGGACACGATTTCATCGACCTAGTGTCCGTTATTCAGAGGTTTCACTGTATTATAATACGATATCGGCTATCATCCTAACCACCGGTGATAGATATTATTGCTGGCAGTCGTAGACTCGGCGCCCTGTTTCAGATGGTACTCGCCGCGGTGGTTTATCGCGGGGGCGTCATAGTATTCCTCCGCATCACGATTCCAATACGCTCCGCCGCCACCGTTATAATAATAATTGTTGTTGTAGTTGTTCATGTCATCGTCGTCCAGTTGCTGCAGCGGTGGCGGCGGACCCTTCGAGTAGCTGACCGCTGACGGCACAGGACCGGGTGCGGTGTGCACGTGCACGTGTATGTTTTTGTCCTGTGAAGTCGGTGACGGCGGTTGCAGTTGCGATGAACGGTCGAAAGGGTCGTGTTGGTATCCCGACCAGGCTGATACCGAGGGCATCGGTGACATATAGGGATTGTGGTACTTGGACAGCTTGGCCACTACACCGGTCAAGGCTATGACGAGCAGTATCACGCCGATGGTCACGCCCTTGAGGGCGAGCACGACCAAACCGGTCAACAACGTGGTGATCACGCCCAGCTTGTACATCACCGGTAACATGACGAACAGTTGCATTCGCCGGCGTCGTACGCCAAAAGTCCGAGTGACTAAAAAAAAATACGAGGATGTGAAATATTATAGACAGGTATAATAAATAATAACCATTATTGTTTAAAATTGGGTCTTATAACTGGGGGAGGGCCGGACTATTGCTACTTAAAATGCAATGAACAAAATGTATCGTTTCCCTCGAACTAACATTAGTAACATGACATTAAAGATAATGTTAGAAAATTATTTATATAGGTACTTAGATTCGGAAAATGTACAAATTATTTTGTTTTGAACATTTTAAAACTTCATTCCATTTTAAATTTAAATATTTTAGATTTTAAATTGTGGTGCAATGGAGGGACATTGCACCACAAAGTTATTCTTACACTAATTTAAAAGTATCGGTATAAGACATATTATGCATAGTTTTATTTGATAAGCGTTTTAAGTTCAATTAATTGTCCGTCTCGTTTGCTCATAATTATTTTTCGTATGCTTACGACGACTAAGGGGCCCGGTGCATGCCGGTTTAAAAAAATTTCCGCAAACATGGAAAATTGTCCACTTCCTTACAAAACTTTAAGGAATATAAAGGGTTTTTTTTCAGTTAAAATTTTTATTTCTTTATTATAGGTACTAAGAAAATATTCTACGTACATAGGTTGTACTTTTCTATTGACATTTTGGACGTTTATAAAAGAAAATAATACAAAACTAATTTTTTGTTTGTTTTTATAGGAGAGCTCACAGAATATTTGAGGGGGATATGTCTCCCGAATTCTGCCAATGGTAATGATATTTAACACATTATATTAGTAGGTATATTGTGTCTTGTTAGTTTTATGTACCGATTTGCATTCGCCAAACGAAATCGTTTTATACACTACCATACCTATATCGGGCTATATAGTATATATAAGCTACATATGGACAGTGGACATGCCACATGCGAAAGTGTCGATATCGTTAATACGACATTTCTTATATACGATATAATAACTACGAGCCACGGATAAATTATATTTGTGTTTCGAATTCGTTTTGCGTTAATATTTAACACATAGATTACTTTTAAATGTTCATATATAATGAATATATAATTTAAAATAATAACAGTTAATTCACTATCACTTATCAGTCATAAGGATGTCCTGCTGCTCCTGTATATTGAGTAGTGTGTACTATTTACCTTCTTAAAAAAAATACACAATTTAGGTGAGTGGAACGAGGCTGTCACTTATCGTGATTGACTGTCGTACAATCGGAGCCTGCAGATAGATTGACAGAGCTGCGGCGGTGATCAACAGTAGGCGTAGCTCAAACAAACGCGTTTCCGGTTTTTAATATTAATTAATAAAATCTCTACTTTTTGTAAATAACATTCTAGCAGAATATTTTCTTTTAAATTAATAACGTCGCGTATAGCTGGTGCCATTACTTACTAGTCGACTAACCACTACTACCCACGCCATTAAGTATTATTATTAAATAGTTTCTTCAATCAAGCCAACTAAGCCCTCTTATGTATCCCTTCATTTATTGTGCTATTTGTAAAAATATATTGTACAAATTAAAATGAATAACGTAATATCAGTTTTGAAGTGTTTTGTGACAATTGTTGGTATGCTGATATATAATATGGTAATAAAATCGAAATAACGAAAAATCTCTGGTTTTCTTAATTCCACCGTGTCAATCTATCTAGCTCCGATTGTACACGGTTAGACGCAAGACCGCGAACAATTGGATAAATGGAGATATTTGGGGCGCCTCATCATATTGGTAAAATTATGGGAATAGTAATTATCATAATTGATAAAAAAAAAAAATGTAAAATTTGAAAATTTGGTAATTATTATATTATAGTCTGCAGTACTATCTGGAATGTATGGTTATGAACTACATCTATATGGTTCCTTGAGATACCCTACAACAATCAGTACCATAGACTTAGATATAGGTATTTACTAACATATTTTGTTTATTTATATTTCATAAATAATATAACAATGTATTTCTTATTGTTATTTATTTTGGAGAGTTTTTGAGTGAACTTTAACTATTCATTCTTCATTATTTAGCTTTGTAACATTTTATTATTTGATAAAATAAGTTTAATTTATTATAAATTGTATAGACACATAGAGTATATTATGGTATATTTATGAATTCTAAAATATTTTGATAGTAAAAATATCTATCTGAAAATACTTTGACTTAAAATTCACAAAGAACTTACCACTTATAAACAAAAAAAAAATAATACGATAGAGAACGAGTTTACGTGCAAAATTTCGGAACCTATCATTTAATTGGCTATCGAACGATCGATAGTGTAGGTAACTAAAAATAAAAATAATATAGGTATAGGTATTGTTCAAATAAGTTATAATAAATGTTTATATAAATAAATAAAATGTGTGATAAAAATGTTTTTACTTTTAATTAATAGTCATAAATTGTAACCTTATAAAAAAAAATGTACCTATTCAAATAATGGGTTACCTAATAAGTATAATGTTTTAATAAGCTATCTACATGTCAATAAATTCTTGGATAGCATTAGATAACATATTTTAAATATTTTAATAAATTAACAGAATTTTGTATCACATAGGTATAATTATATTTATTTTTTTAATGTTAACTATTTTATTTTATTTTTTCGGTAGTTCTTTTTTCTTTTATACCATTTTCTTACTCTAAAAACATAATTTCGATTTATTTGTTACTTTAAAATTGAAGACCAAAAGCGACTTTAAGACTTTTTTTTAGGTCATAAAACTTTTTAAATGTATTTTGAAGTTGATTTTCATTATTGATCTAGACCAGTATCAAATACCGAGCACAATCGTTCAATACAAATTATTAAATATACCAACGTTGAAAAAAATATGAATTGAGCGTTTTCTGCAATCGTTTTTTACCTGTAAACACTATAATACTATATTATAGTCATCTATTTTGATTATTTAGGGGTTTAACCAGTACCTACATAATCTGGGGTGTGGTAAGTTCCCTAGTTCACACACGAATTTTTCCCCGAGACGCCAAATAGCTATTAACACTGCACTGGTGAGACGAGACAATCAGTATATATATTATTATTTATTAATAAATAACCCTAAGGGTCCTTGGTGCTATCAGTAGTTCCAGGCATGGACGCGTTAACATTGTTTGAATAATGTAATTGTTAGGTATAAATTTGAAAGTTTATTATTATTTTATACCCGAGCATCGCAACTTTTTTTCTTATATAAGCTATCTTATCTTTTTAACATGAAATTTATTGTTAACAATTGTATAAAAAAAGGTTACTTATTGGAAAGAAAAATTGCGAAGCAGGTCAGCTGTTTGAAAAAGTTTTTCATAAGGGGACCACCGTCAGCGAGCCGTATTAAACATTTTAAGAAACACTGATGTATAGCACATTTATAACTCATGAACTCATGAATATCGTGATAGAAAATAATATATTATCTAACAGTCAAAAAATAATGTTAATTCAAGACAACAACAATAATAATTAACAAAACTTATATTAGTGGTTAATTACACACAAAAACACGATGTACCTACTAATTAGAAAGTAAACGCATCTTTCCTGGAGTAGTGCTACAGGCTTATAGCCAAGTTAACATATTATAAGTTGAATAAACTATTGTACCTTGTACCTATAGTCTATACGGTAAAACCAGAACAATGCTAAAGATTGTTGAGAAATCGGCCAATATCGCGATCTCAGGTCAAAACAACTAAACCAGCTAGTTTAAAAAAAATTGTCGGTTTATACGACTTGCCTAATTCTTAATTATGTCTTAGAATTTAGTATATAATAACGAGTTTACAGTTCTATGTATTTATTAAATAATTGTTTTTTTATATAAAAGTTCTACCTACCTACTGTGTTTAAATGCGGTCATTTGAAATAGTTAAACGAGGGCAACAGAATTGAGTTACTAAGAAAAAAAACATACTGGAAATTCGTCTCAAAGATAATAAATATACTATTGATGCATTTATTGAATTATACCTACTAGTAAGTAGTAGGTAGTATATTATTAATTCTTATAATAGTATAGTAATATTGTAGTATCTATACGCCGTACACATATTAATTATAATAGTAATTAGGATTTAAATTTTTAAAAAAACGATAGCGGTGAATAGTATAATTTTGCATATCGATAAGTTTTATTCAAGAATCAATGAATAAAAATAAATACTGGCGAGATATAAATTTGATCCGTGTCGTAAACATTTTAAACATTAAGTTTCATATAGGTATTTTGATGTTAATGAATATAACTGTATTTTTTTTATGTTCAATTTACCTATAACATTTCAAACTATGTATACTGTATATAGAATAAATTACTTAGCAGACACGACGTTTTGTAGTTATTAGATGTCACATTGGTATAATATTTTGTTTTCATTAAGAAATTTTAAAAATAATGTCAAGAAAATGAAATAATATAAAATGTTACAGAATTATATTGGTATATTATCATATTGATACGTACTACATGTCTATATATTCAAAGAATCTATTAATTTAATTTTTTTTAATGTATATTATGTGTACCTTATACCTAAATTATAACAGTTAGGTACTGATTTCTTTTTTGAGTTTTGTTTTGATTTGATTTATAATTGTATTGATAATTGATCGAGAAATATGTATAACTATCGTATCATGACTATATTTTGAGGCTTACACTCATCGCATTTTACTAAATTAATTTTCTTGATAGTAACAAATATGCGACGAGAAATAAGTATGTTCGAGGTACCTACAGAGTGACCGAGTAAAGTCAGTATAATACTATTTACCTACCTATAATATCAGTGTGCGTCACACTGCAGATACCTATAGACGATATCTGAATAAGCGAATCAAAATGATTTTAAAACTGGTCGATTTCAACTGACACAGCTCTGTACAACGACAATGTATCACATTTACCGGAACTTGGCGAATCGCCTGTGCGCTGAGTTAGGCCGAGTACGTATCGATGCTGCTCCCGATCCTTGTACACGTTCAAGTCCAGTCCTCGGACTATAGCGTCACGCCAAGACAGCCGATGGTTGTCGAAAACGGCGTCTGCTTGGGCCACGAGGTCGTCGGGCAGAGACTCATCCGACGTCAGTCCGTCACGGCGATTGGAGTCGACCGTTTCCAGCCACAAGTCGCCCGCCAACCGACGGTCGCGCGTCGATTCGCGTACGCGGCTCAACGCGCGCGCGATCACCGATCGCAATCCCGACGGTCGCGGCCACGCGCCTCGGTCATGAGCCGCTGGCTGGACTTCCGCGGCTTCGCAGCATCCCGCCGCCGCGTGCAGGAGCCACGGCACGACACAGAACCCGATCCACCGCATGGCGATCACTGGCCGTCGCGGGAGTTTGGACGCATGTCGGTGCACCCGGCACTATACCGCGAACGGTGGAACGCGTCTAGTATCTGATACTATTAATAGCGGTAGTAGTGGTAATGTAAGTATCGACGAAGACGTTGTGGAATGGTGAAAAAATAAATACGTTTGGAAACACAGCGACCGGAAATTTAGCACGGACGGCGAAACACGCACGATGTGCGACGACGATGCGACTTACCGCGGACGGACCACTGCGGACTGCTATAACGTGTCTGCCGGCTTTTTGGCACTCGTCACCACATCACATTATTATGAGTAATATACGGTCGATTATGATTCACCGCGTGTTTACCGGGTCATCGGCGAACGGACGTGTACATTCACTCAAATCACTTTCGCGCACGTATGAATGACAAATGACAATAGCGCGTGTGCTGCTGCCGGAGAAGCGACAATCGTACGTACCTATGTCGTGCGTGTGCGTAGGCATCTAAGTGTAGAGGTACTCATGTACGATTGCCATCGCGTATAACATTATATATATATATATGCGTGTGTTTATCCGTCAAAGCGGCCAATCGAGCATTCCGTCCTCGTCTTCGGCCCACATAAATTAATTCACTATTATTATTATTATTATTATATTATTGTCATACTGTTGTTATTGTTATTAAAAGCGCGGCGTGTTCACGTACATATAATAATATAACAATATGAATATAATAATATAGTATTGTAAATAACTGTATTCGGCGCGTGTGCGATGCGTCCGTGCGGTGGCCACGTCGTATCGTTCAATGCGCGTGTTTCTCCGCGTTGTCGCGTCGCCACTGCCGCGGTCACTATGCTATATACATACGCTTAGGTATATAACATTTATTTGTGCGTGTGTGCGGTGTACCTGGCCCAACAGAATGTGTGCCGGCCACCGGTGTCTCCGCCACTGCAGCGCAGGCCGACGGACGATAATAATAATAATTGTTGTTCCGTGCGCGCACGCTTCCTCTTATATATATATATATATATATATACATATTTAATACGTCTGTGTCTATGCTGCTTGTGAGTGTGTGTGTGTGTGTGTGCGGGTGTGTGCGCGCGTGTGTGTACGGGTGTGCGTGTGCGTGTACGGGTGTGTGTGCGAGTACGTAGATATATATACATGCGGCATGTACCTACGCTGCTTACAAATAATACGACCGACTACATTATTACGATCCGGATTCCTACGAATCACGACCTGTGCGAGCTGTATAATGCAGCACACGATATAATATTATTATCTTCTTCATTCCGCATTATACACTCGTCTAGAATCATAATTAATATTATATTTGTAGGTACTAAGTATATTCTTAGGAAACCAGTTTCTGACCCACCCCCACTGCGGTACATAATATATTTTTACATTCGGAGAGCGAGTACCTACGCTCCTTATTGGAATACCTACGTATATGTATAATACCTGCGCAGGCACACGCGTGAAATAGCCAAAAATCCATTTTGGTGGGCACGCGTTTTAGTGGTCCGATGGCTGCTAGTTAAACAGACCTAATTATGCTTGAAATCCGGTTTTACGGTTTGTCGTCGGCAATGGGTCAAGTTTTGAATATTGTAATATGTATAGGTACAGTCGATAGTTGTATATTATAAGTTTATGTACCGTACAACGTATAGCGAGTGGGATCGATATAAACGCGTTATAAACACGTATACCTATCGTATTACCAATCTATCGAATATGAAATGTCAACAATTAATACCGTCAAGTACGCCATATCAAACACTGGCAACTGTAGATGGTTTATTGCGACGAATCTGAAGGTTTCCGAGGACTAAGAGTCGCCCTGCAAAAGGTCTTTTATTGACGCATCTTCTACTACAGTAGTAGTCTAATATTATTATTAATGTCTCAGAATATTTTTGTCCACCATTTTAATGCTTAATTTAAAAATGTTTGAATAATAGTCTACTAGTCTAGTACTCTATATTAGGTTTTTTAATATCAAATTTTTACTCTCTTAGGTTTTGATTTTCTGGTATTATTTATTATACTTCTTCATGGACAATATTCATGGCTATGCTACACTAATTATGTTGTCTGGTTGTTATAATTTGGTCTATTTGGATTGTGTGGGCTATCTTATATTCGGAATACTGTTTTTCTCGCTTTGATTGCAGTTTCACACTTGTGTGTAGCCATTCTTAAAACATTATTATAAATCACTGTTCTAATCTATATTCTATATATCTCCAATATAATCGTGTTCCACTTTTTGCTTTCGTAATGGTAATTGTTGGTGACCATAATTTTATGATTTTTGTTGAATTTTAAAATAAAAGGCTTCATAATACCAAATACAGATATATGTAAATTAAGTTAAATATTTACTATAAGCCTTAACTCAATAACTAAGAAATTACTATCAATGATCATTCGAAATAAACACATTAATATCAAAGGTGGCTTAGGTTAACCTGCTATATATAACATTATAAATTTTAATTTTAAACGAGTGAATAGTCTATAGGGGAAATAAAAATAATATGCTT